>BJKM01001223.1:76417-119592 GCA_015082035.1 Chaenogobius annularis | reverse complement strand
CAGGTCTAAAGCAGTAAAGCAGGACTAAAGCAGGTCTAAAAGCAGGGTCTAAAGCTAAAGCAGTCTAAAGCACTAAAGCAGGACTAAAGCAGGTCTAAACATAAAGCAGGACCAAAGCAGGACTAAAGCAGGACCAAAGTCAAGACTAAAGCAGGGTCTAAAGCAGGTCTAAGCAAAAGCAGACTAAGCAGCTAAAGCAGGTCTAAAGCAGGACTAAAGCAGGACTAAAGCAGGTCTAAAGCAGGCCAAAGCAGGTCTAAAGCAGGACCCAAACAGACTAAAGCAGGTCTAAAGCAGGACTAAAAGCAGGTCTAAAGCAGGTCTAAAGCAGGTTTAAAGCAGGTCTAAAGAGCAGGTCTAAAGCAGGTCTAAAGCAGGACTAAAGCAGGTCTAAAGCAGGTCCAAAGCAGGTAAGCAGGACTAAAGCAGGACCAAAGCAGGACTAAAGCAGTCTAAAGCAGGTCTAAAGAGGACAAAGCAGCTCCAAGCAGGACTAAAGCAGGTCCAAAGCAGGACTAAAGCGGGTCCAAGCCGCTAAAGCAGGACCAAAGCAGGACAAAGCAGGTCCAAGTATAAGCAGGTTAAAGCAGGTCTAGGACAGGACCAAAGCAGGTCTATCAGGTCTAAAGCAGGGTCAAAGCAGGTCTAAAGCAGGTCTAAACTAAAGCAGGAACAGGTCAAAGCAAAGCAGACTAAAGCAGATCTAAAGGAGGACTAAAGCTAGGTCGTAAGCAGGACCAAAGCAGGACTAAAGCAGGTCTAAAGCAGGACTAAAGGACAAAGCAGGATATAAGCAGGTCTAAGCAGGTCTAAAGCAGGTCTAAAGCAGACTAAAGGGGTCAAAAGCAGGTAAAGCAGGTCCAAAGCAGACTAAAGCGGACCAAACAGGACTAAAGCAGGACCAAGCAGCAAACAGGTCTAAGCAGACTAAACAGGTCCAAAGTAGGACTAGAAACAGGTCCAAGCCAGGTAGGACCAAAGCAAGGACCAAAGCAGGTCCAAAGCAGGATAAAGCAGGACCAAAGCAGGTCACAGCAGGATAAAGCAGGACCAAGCGGACCAAAGCAGGTCTAAGCAGGTCTAAAGCAGGACTAAAGCAGGTCTAAGCAGGACTAAAGCAGTCCAATGTAGGCTAAAACAGTCAAAAGAGGTCCAAGTAGGACCAAAGAGACAAGCAGACCAAAGCAGGTCAAAGAGACTAAAGGCAGCAAGCTAAAAGGACTAAACAGTCCAAAGCAGACTACAGCAGGACCAAAGCAGGACCTCAAAGCAGGACCAAAGCAGGTCCAAAGCAGGTCTAATTCAGGCTTTAAACAGTCAGCAGGTCCCAACGCAGAGACAAGAGTACTAAACAGGTCCAAGGCAAGTCCAAAGTAGGACCAAAGCAGGACCAAAGCAGGATAAGCAGGTCTACAAGCAGGACTAAGCAGCAGGACTTAAAGCCTAGGAACCAAAGAAGGACTAAAGCAAGGACTAAAGCAGGTCTAAAGCAGGTCTAAAGCAGTCTAAAGGCGTGCAAAGCTAACCTAAGCAGTCTAAAGCAGGACCTAAAGCAGGACTCAAAGCAGGACTTAAGCAGGCTAAACGAGGAACATCAAAGCAGGACTAAAGCAGGTCTCCAGACTAAAGCTGAGGTCAAAGCGACTAAAGCGTCCAAAGGCCTAGACTAAAGCATGTCAAGCAAAGGTCCAAAGCAGGACTAAAGCAGGTCAAAGAGCTTAGTCGCAAAGCTAACTAAGCAGTACTAAAGCAGTTTTAACCCAAAGCAGGTCTAAACGCAGGTCTAAAGCAGGACTAAAGCAGGTCTTAAAGCAGTTTACTTGATAAGCAGGGTTAAAGCAGGACTAAAGCAGGTCCAAAGCAGGACAAAAGCAGGTCCAAAGCAGGACTAAGAGCAGGTACTAAAGCAGATAAAGCAGGTCCTTAAGCAGGATCTTAAAGCAGGTGCACAAAGCAGGACGATAAAGCTAGCGACTAAAGCAGGACTAAAGCAGGTCTAAAGCAGGACTCAGGTAAAAGCAGGTCTAAAGCAGGACTCCAGATAGCGACTAAAGCAGACCAAAGCTAGGACCAAAGCAGGACAAAGCAGGACTAAGCAGGTCTACAAGAGTCTAAAGTCAGGACAAATGCAGGACTACAAAGACAGCAGGTCTAAAGGAGGAACCAAAGCAGGACTTAAAGCACGGCATAAGATGGACTAAAACAGTCCAAAGTAGGACTAAAACAGGTCCAAAGTAGGTCTAAAGCAGGTCTAAAGCAGGACTAAAGCAGGACTAAAGCAGGTAAAGCAGGACTAAAGTCTAGGTCTAGGTCTAAAGCAGGACTAAAGCAGGTCTAAAGCAGGACTAAAGCAGTCTAAAGCAGGTTCTAAAGCAGAGGACTAAAGCAGGTCTTAAATGTCAGGACTAAAGCAGTCTAAAGCAGGACTAAAGCGACTAAAGCCAGGACATAAGCAGACAAGCGACTAAACGGCTCCAGTGCAAAGCTAGCTAGACAAAGCAGGACTAAGCGCTTGAGTCCAAAGCAGGACTAAAGCAGGTCCCAAAGCAGGACTAAAGCAGGTCTAAGCAGGACTAAAGCAGGAACCTAAAGCAGGACTACAAGCAGGTCTAAAGCAGGTCTAAAGCAGGTCTAAAGCAGGACTAAAAGCAGGACTAAAAGCAGTCTAAAGCAGGGATCTAAAAGCAGGTCTAAAGCAGGTCTAAGCAGGTCTAAGCAGGTCTAAAGCAGGTAAAGCAGGTCTAAAGCAGGTCTTAAAGCAGGCTAAAGCAGGTCTAAAGCAGGTCTAAAGCAGGACTAAAGCAGGTAAAAGCAGGACTAAAGCAGGTCTAAAGCAGGTCTAAAGCAGGTCTAAAGCAGTTAAGTAGGACTAAAGCAGGACTAAAGCAGTTGTCAAAAAGCAGGACTAAAGCAGGTCCAAAGCAGGACTAAAAGCAGGACCAAAGCAAGTCTAAAGCAGGACAGCGTTCCTAAAGCAGGTACTAAGCAGCAGACTAAAGCAGTGTCCAAAGCAGGACTAAGAGTCAAGCAGGATCTAAAGCAGGACAAGCGCACAGCAAGGCTACGTACAAGACCAGGACTTAAGCAAAAGCAGGATCTAAAGACAAGGACTAAAGTCAGAAAAGTCGTCAAAGCACCAGAGAAAGCAGGACCAAAGCAGGATAAACAGGCAGGTCTAAAAGCAGCGTCCAAAGCAGGACCAAAGCTTATGACCAAAGCAGGAGCAAAGCAGGGTCTAAAGCAGGTCTAAGAGCAGGACAAAGCAGGCAAACGCATTCTAAGGGAACCAGGGACTAAGCAGGTCTAAGGAGGAACAGGCCTAAAGAAGGAGCTAAACAGGTCAAGTACGTCTAACAGTTCAGGACTAAAGCAGGACTAAAGCAGGTCTAAAGCAGGTCTAAGCAGGCTAAAGCAGCGATCTAAGCAGGACTAAAGCTATAAGCAGTAAAGCAGACAAAAGCAGGTTCTAAAGCAGGTCTAAAGCAGGACTAAAGCAGGACTAAAGCAGGTCTAAAGCAGGACTAAAGCAGGACTAAAGCAGGACTAAAGCAGGAAAGCAGGTCTAAAGCAGGACTAAAGCAGGTCTAAAGCAGGACTAAAGCAGGTCTAAAGACAGGACTAAAGCAGGTCTAAAGCAGGACTAAAGCAGGACTAAAGCAGGTCTAAAGCAGGTCTAAAGCAGGACTAAAACAGCAGGACTAAAGCAGGTCTAAAGCAGGTCTAAAGCAGGACTAAAGCAGGACTAAAGCTAAAGCAGGACTTAAAGCAGGTCTAAAGCAGGTCTAAAGCAAGCAGACTAAAGCAGGTCTAAGTCAGGTCTAAAGCAGGACTAAAGCACGCGTTCTAAGCAGGACTAAAGAGGACTTAAGCAGGCAAATCGGGTCTAAAGCAGTCTAAAGCAGGACTAAAGGCAATCTAAAGCAGGAAAAAGCAGACTAACAGCAGGACCTAAAAGCAGGTCTAAAGCAGGTCTAAAGCAGGTTTAAAAAGCAGGTCTAAAGTCAGACACAAGGTCTTTAAAGCAGGCCTGGTCTAAAGCGAGAAAGCAGGTCTAAAGCAGGTCTAAAGCCAGGTCTAAAAGCAGGACTTAAACAGCAGGTCTAAAGCAGGTCTTAAAGCAGGACTAAAGCAGGAAAGCAGGTAAAGCAGGCTAAAAGCAGGACTAAAGCAGGTCTAAAGCAGGTCTAAAGCAGGTCTAAAGCAGGACCTAAAGGCAGGACTAAAGCAGTTCTAAAGCAGGTCTAAAGCAGGTCTAAGCAGACTAAAGCAGGTCCAAAGCAGGACTAAAGCGGGTCCAAAGCAGGACTAAAGCTAGGACCAAAGCAGGACTAAAGCGGTCAAAGCAGACTTAAAGCAGGTCTAAGCAGGACTAGGCCAGGTCCAAAGTAGGACTAAAACAGGTCCAAAAGCAGGGTCCCAAAGTGGACCAAAAGCAGGACCAAAGCAGGACAAAGCAGGACTAAACAGGTCCAAGCAGGGACCAAAGCAGGTCCAAAGCAGGACTAAAGCAGTCCAAAGCAGGACCAAAGCAGGTCGTTAAAGGCAGGTCTAAAGCCCAGGACTAAAGCAGGTCTAAAGCCAGGACCTAACCGCAGTCCAAAAGTAGGACTAAAACAGGTCCAAAGCAGTGTCCAAAGTAGGACCAAAGCAGGACCAAAGCCAGACCAAAGCAGGTCCAAAGCAGAACTAAAAAGCAGCTGGTCGTAAAGAGTACTAAAGCAGGTCCAAAGCAGGACTAAAGCAGTGCCCCAAGCGGTCTAAGAGCAGGACTAAGCAGGACTAAAGCAGGTCTAAAGCAGGTAAAGCTAAAGCAGGTCTTAAAAGCAGGACTAAGCAGGTCTAAAGCAGGTCTAAAGCAGGTCTAAAGCAAGGTCTAAAGACTAAAGCAGGTCTAAGCAGGTCTAAGCAGTCTAAAGCCGGACCTAAAGCAGGTCCACCAGTAGGACCAAAGCAGGGACACAAGCAGGTCTTTAATCAGAGGACTAAAGCAGCGTCCCAAAGCCAGGACTAAAGCAGCACCCATTGGAAGCAGGACCAAAGGGCCCAGGACCCGCTAAAGCAGGTCGTCAAGACAGACTAAAAAGCAGGTCCAAAGCAGGCTAACACTCAGGGATCTAAAAAAACAGAGTACAGCAGGTCCAAAGTAGGACCAAAGCAGGACCAAAAGCAGGACCTAAAGCAGGTCTTAAGGCAGCGACTTAAACGCAGGTCCAAAAGCAGGTCTGAAAAGCGCGTCTCTTAAAACAGGTCAAAGCAGGGTCCAAAGCGAGGACCAAAGCGACGGCACGCAGAAGCAGGACCACTTATAGCAGGTCTAGAGCAGACTAAAGCAGGACTAAAGCAGGACCAAAGCAGGACTAAGCAGGACTTAAAGCAGTCTAAGCAGGCTAAGCAGGGTCCAAAGGCACGATAAAGCAGGGACTAAACATCAGGTCCAAGCAGGTCCAAAGGGAGACCGAAAGCAGACCAAGCAGGACTAAGAGACTAAAGCAGGTCTCAAGGCACGACTAAAGCAGGTCCAAAGAGGTCTAAAGCAGGCTCTAAAAACAGGTCCAAAGAGGTCCCAAAGGCTCAGACCAAAGCAGGACCAAAGCAGGACAAAGCAGGTCTAAAGCAGGACTATAAGCAGGACTAAAGCAGGACCAAAGCAGGACTAAAGCGCAGACTAAAAGCAGGTCTAAAGCAGGTCTAAAGCAGACTAAAGCGGGTTCCAAAGCAGACTAAAGCGGGTCCAAAGCAGGACTAAAAGCAGGCAGGACCAAAGCAGCGACTAAAGCAGGACTAAAGCAGACTAAAGCAGGTCTAAAGCAGGACTAAAGCGGGTCCCTTAAGCAGCGGGTCCCAAAGCAGGACTAAAGGCGAGGACCACAGACAAGCAGGACTAAAGGCAGCGGACCTCAAGCAGGTCTTCTAAAGCAGTCTAAAGCCACAGGACTAACTGCGCTTGGGGTCCAAAGCAGGACTAAAGCCAGGCGGGTCCCAAAGTCGCAGGACTAAAGCAGGCCAAAGCAAGACTAAACGCGGGCCAAGCAGGACTAAAAGCAGGTCCAAAGCAGAGACTAAAGCGGGGGGTCCAAAGACAGACTAACAGCGGGGGGACGTGTTCCAAGAGCGACCGCGGAACAAAAGAGTGTCCAAAGCACACTTAAAGCAGTCGTCTAAAGCAGGACTAAGCAGACTAAACAGGACTAAAGGCAGGACTTAAAGCAGACCAAAGCAGGACTAAAGCAGGACTGAAAACAGGACTAAAGCAGGTCTAAAACAGGACTAAGCAGGACTAAAGCAGGTCCAAAGCAGAGGACAAAGCAGGTCAAAAGCGAGTACTAAAAGCAGGACTAAGCAGGACTAAAGCAGGTGCCAAAGCAGGACTAAGCAGTCCAAAGCAGGCACTTAAAAGCAGGACAAAGAGGACTAAAGCAGGTCCAAAGCAGGACTAAAGATGACTAAAGCAGGACTAAAGCAGCAGGTCTAAAGGCAGGACCAAACAGGACTAAGAGTCCTAAAGCAGGACTAAAGCAGGTCTTAAACAGGTCTAAAGGCAGGTTTAAGCAGGATCTAAAAAGTAGGACCAAGCAGGACCTCAAAGCAGGTCTAAAAGCAGGACTAAAGCAGGTCTAAAGCAGGTCTAAAGCAGGTTTAAAGCAGGTAAAGCAGGTCTAAAGCAGGTCTAAAGTCTAAAGCAGGTCTAAAGCAGGTCTAAAGCAGGTCTAAAGCAGGTCTAAAAGCAAAAAGCAGGCAACTAAAGCAGCGACTAAAGCAGGTCTAAAGCAGGACTAAAGCGGGTCCAAAGCAGGACTAAAGCAGGTCCAAAGCAGGACTAAAGGGACTAAGCGGGTCCAAAGCCAGGACTAAAGCAGGGACCAAAGCCAGACTAAAGCAGGTCTAAAGCAGGTCCAAAGCAGGACTAAAGCAGGTCCAAAGCAAGGACTAAAGCAGGTCTAAAAGCAGGTCTAAAGGCAGGTTTAAAGCAGGTCTAAAGTAGGACTAAAGCAGGACTAAAGCAGGTCTAAAGCAGGTCTAAAGGCAGGGTCTAAAGAAAGGTTTAAAGCAGGTCTAAGAGTATAGACTAAAGCCTTAGGAGCTAAAGCAGGTTCGAAACCAGCTAAAGCGGTCCACAAGCAGACGTAAGGCCCAGCAGGAACTAAAGCCAGGTCTAAGCAGCCTTCGGGGTAGTCAAGCAGGGACCTTAAAAGCGCAGGTCCAAAGCAGACCTAAAAAGCAGGTTCACTAAAGCAGTCTAAAGCAGGCTCTAAAGCAGGACAAAGCAGGTCCAAAGCAGGACTAAAGCAGGTCTAAAGCAGGTCTAAGAGCAGGTCTAAAGCAGGACTAAAGCAGGTCTAAAGCAGGTCTAAAAGCAGGTCTAAAGCAGGACTAAAGCAGGACCAAAGCAGGACTAAAGCAGGTCTAAAGCAGGTCCAAAAGCAGGACCAAAGCCTAGGACTAAAGCAGGAACTAAAGCAGGTCTAAAGGCCAGGTCTAAAATGCCACAGGACCAAAGCAGGAAGCTAAAGCAGCTCTAAAGGAGGACCAAAGACAGACTAAAGCAGGTCTTAAAGGAGGACTAAAACCAGCGTCCAAAGTAGGACTAAAACAGCTCCAAAGTACGGTCTAAAGCAGGTCTAAAGCAGACTAAAGCAGGACTAAAGCAGGTCTAAAGCAGGTCTAAAGCAGGACTAAAGCAGGTCTAAAGCAGTAAAGCAGGACTAAAGCAGGACTAAAGCAGGTCTAAAGCAGGTCTAAAGCAGGACTAAAGCAGGACTAAAGCAGGACTAAAGCAGCTAAAGAGTCTAAAGCAGGACCTAACGCAGTGTCAATAAGCAGACTAAAGCAGGACTTAAGCAGGACCTAAGCGAGGACTAAAGCGGAGGACCAAAACAGAACTCGTCAGGTCCAAAGTATGGTCAAGGTCAGGTCTAAAGCAGGACTAAAAAAGCAGGACTAAAGCAGGTCTAAAGCAGGTCTAACAGCAGCGACTAAAACAGGACTAAAGCCAGGATTATTCTATTATAAATGTCATTAGAACATCTTTGGTTCAAATTATATTAAAAACCCAATAGCTGCCAAAAAAAATCTCCACTTTGCATTTAGTTCTTCAGAACAAACGTAGCTGTCACTAGGCAAACATGCACAGCCTTGGCAGTATCATGTGCATGTTTTTGGACAGGTCTCTGACCTGCAGCAGTCTATTAAAAATAGTCCAGACTGAGCATTGAAATATATGCAACGTAATGAAATGGACAACGGGAAAAAGTTCCTGAAAGCACTAAACTGGTGACAACAGATCTGCACCTGAGAAATAATGTATGTTTATCGTTCCTTCGCCTCCATAGTTACATTCTCTGTTTGTTAAACTATAAAGTGATGTGTGTTTTATTACAATTCGGACACATATTCGTAATGCTCCTCGTTGTCGAGCAGCCTTCCAAACACTCGCCGCACACGGTCCTTACGCATGTTACATTTACACACAAAAAATGAAATAACATATTTTCAGTTATGGGAAACTGGGCCGCGGGCCAGACCAGATTGCTTCAGGGTCTGGACTTGGCTCGCGGGCCGCCTATTGGAGACCCCTGCTCTTGGTCGTCCACCTCTTGACTTAGAACCTGGCTTGTCAATTGTGCCACTTTGGTTTGCAGGATAGAGACCCTTTCTTTCAAATCAGAGATCTCGTTCTCTTCCGCTCGGCTGTCCATTTTGCCATTCTTGGATTTGAAATCACGCATTTCCGCCCGGCGTCCACTGTCTTTGTAATCTTGCCAGTTATTTCCAGGGCTAGCTAGCTTTGTTGTAGCATTGCCAGCCCGGTCCTCGGTGGCGTTTTTCTTCATCGTTTTCTTAGACATGTCCATGTCCAAAATGTCCAAATAAGTGTCCATGCACATTATATGTCTGCACCCTCGTATTGGGTCTCCCTCGGTGAACTCGGGTAAGACGGCTAAATCCAATGGATTGGACCGCAGCCCGACAGACACAACCAAGCTAGGCAGCCATCACCCCGGAAGTTGGACCTTTGTCTTCTAGTTTGTCTTAGAGTGTTTATTGCTTTATTTGTGGTGATAAACGTGAGTTGTTTTATCCCCTTGTGCAGCTAAAGATGGTTCTGATCAAATGCTGTGACATCTCCAACGAGGTGCGGCCCATGGAGGTGGCCGAGCCCTGGGTGGACTGTCTTCTCGAGGAGTACTTCATGCAGGTACTAGCTTTACTGAAACAGGAACAGGACTGTACTTTAAACCAATCTAGAACTACAATGGTTACTAAATGTGTGGCCGGTGTTGCAGAGTGACCGTGAGAAGACCGAGGGGCTCCCCGTGGCCCCTTTCATGGACCGAGAGAAAGTGACCAAACCCACGGCTCAGATCGGCTTCATCAAGTTTGTGCTCATCCCCATGTTCGAGACCGTATTGAAGGTACGACACCACAGGGTGCACATGAGCCAGTTCTGACCCCCCAAGGTCAAATCCAACTAACCCACATTTTGGGACATGACCCGACCCTGACCCTAACCCACCCCACTTTAAGACGAGAGTGAAGAAAGAACTACGGCTCTGCTGATCACCAGAGGGAACTGAGCCCTGAAGGATTCTCGGCACATGCTGGAAATGAAGAGAATCATTTGCTACCCTCTGGTGGTCAGGGGGGATCAGTGCTGGGGAAGAAAAGTAATAAGTTACAAATTACCATTCTTTTTAATGTAATATATTATACCTAGTTACTGCTTCAAGAAAACAATTTACATTACGTGGGTACTGCTTTATTTTTAATATTGTACAATATTAATAATGTAATAATAATAATAATAATAATAATAATAATAATAAAAGATGTGCTTTTATGTTTTATTAGTGATATACAAACAGATACTTTAGATTGTCTCAAATGACACCAACAATAGAAATGGACCACATCTCCACAGATCTCTGCTTCTGAGGTGTTTTACCTGACAATATGAGTCATGTCTGTGAGTGTGGCCCTTTTAGCAAGTAACTGAGTATTGTTAGGAACAGTCGTTTGATTACAAGTACATTCACAGTAATGCGTTACACTACTAAGTTACTTAAAATTGTCATTTCAAAGAAAGTTAAGCCAACACTGGTGGGGATGAAACAGACCTGAATCTCACGAGGAATAGCCTGGATAAATGAAGGTCAATGGAACAAGCTCTGTCAAAGGCATGAGTTAGCCTGGCAAAAGAAATGTGATTTCCAGGGAGAAAAGTTGGACTACTCTGGTCGAAGGATGGGTTGATTCACGACGTTTATTCATGACTTAACAAAACTGTGCCGTAAAAATGAAGGTCTATTTTCATCCTAGAATCGACTGCATTCATTCACTCCGCCAAGAAAAACTAGAATACAATTCTGCAGGACCTAACGTTCTTTATAAAGTAGTAGTAGTAGTAGTAGTAGTAGTAGTAGAAGTAGTTTGTTCCCAGGTGCGTACATTGTAAGAGTGACTGTCCCGTCCCTCCGCAGCTCTTCCCTCAGATCGAGGAGGCCATGGTGCAGCCGCTCCGAGAGTCCAGAGACAGATACGAGGAGCTCAAGCAGATCGACGACGCCATGAACGAGGTACACTTACTACACAAGTACTACACACTTACTACACACTTACTACACACACACTACACACTACTACACACTTACTACACACTACTACACACTTACACTACACACTTACTACACTTACTACACAAGCACTACACACTTACTACACACTTACTACACACTTACTACACACTTACTACACACTACTACTACTACACACTTACTACACACACACTTACTACACACTTACTACTACACAATACACACTTACTACACACACTTACTACACTTACTACACACTTACTACACACAACTACACACTTACTACACTTACACACTTACTACACAAGTACTACACACTTACTACACACTACACTTACTACACACTTACTACACAAGTACTACACACTACTACACACCTACACACTTACACAAGTACTTACTGCACACTTACTACACAAGTACTTACTACACACTACTTACTACTTACTACACACTTACTACACAAGTACTACACACTACTACACACTTACTACACACTTACTACACAAGTACTACACACTTACTACACAAGTACTACACACTTACTACACACTTACTACACACTATTACACACACACACACTTACTACACAAGTACTACACACTTACTTACTACACACTTACTGCACACTTACTACACTTACACACTTACTACACACTTACACACTTACTGTACTACACACTTACGTACTACACAAGTTACTACACAGTACTTACTACACAAGTACTACTACACAAGTACTACACAAGTACTACACACTTAACTGTACTTACACACTACTAACTACACACTTACTACACAAGTACTACACAAGTACTACACACTTAGTACTACACAAGTACTACACAAGTACTACACACTTTCTACACAAGTACTACACAAGTACTACACAAGTACTACACACTTACTACACACTTACTACACAAGTACTACGCAAATACTACACACATACTACACACTTTCTGCACAAGTACTGCACAAGTACTACACACTTACTACACACTTACTACACACTTACTACACACACTTACTTACACACTTACTACACACTTTCTGCACAAGTACTGCACAAGTACTACACACTTACTACACACTTACTACACACTTACTACACACTTACTACGCAAGTACTACGCAAATACTACACACACTTACTACACACTTACTCTGCACAAGTACTGCACAAGTACTACTACACACTTACTACACACTTACTACACACTACACACACTACTACACACTTACTAACACACTTACTACACACTTACTACACTACTTACTACACACTTACTACACTTACTACACACTTACACACACTTACTGCACAAGTGCTACACTGCAACTCTTCAGTAGGCCTGTGGACAGATGTCTGATTAAGATTGTCCAAAGTATCGAAATACTGATCAAAACCAAAAGTAGTGTCGATACTAAAAGAAATCACATGAACAGGACAGTTTTTTCTTGAACCGTTTTGGACTGATCTGGAGCTTTCTCAGAGACCAAATAGTTTACTGAAGAAAATACTATTATTGTGTGTTTTTTCTAAAACCTTGAGTATCGTTCAAATCAGTATCGAGAATGGAGTATTCCCGACTAGCGCAATCAAGCTTGAAATTGTCGTGAAACACTACCATAAAACAAAGAACATGATCTGATAAATATTCAAAATATATAAGCACACATGATAGACACTAGTACAGTGTGTACTGCATACTTCACTTCTTGTGAATTTTAAAATATATAGGCCCCTTTCTGACCCTCAGGTGCAGAAGAAGAAGAGCGAGAACCTCACCATGGGAGGGAAGAAGAAGTGAGAGTGATGAGGTAGAACACCACACACACACACACACACACACACACACACACACACACACACACACACACACACACACACACACACACACACACACACACACACACACACACATTATTATATATTACATGACTAAAAACAGGTCTGAAACGGGACTAGAACAAGACTAAAGCAGGACTAAAGCAGGACTAAAGCGGGTCTAAAGCGGGTCTAAAGAAGGTCTAAAGCAGGTCTAAAGCAGGTCTAAAGCAGGTCTAAAACATAACTAAAGCAGGTCTAAAGCAGGACTAAAGCAGGTCTAAAACATAACTAAAGCAGGTTTGAAGCAGGTCTAAAGCAGGTTTAAAGCAGGACTAAAGCGGGTCTAAAGCAGGACTAAAGCAGGTCTAAAGCAGGACTAAAGCAGGTCTAAAGCAGGACTAAAGCAGGACTAAAGCAGGTCTAAACCAGGACTAAAGCAGGACTAAAGCAGGTTTAAAGCAGGTCTAAAGCAGGTCTAAAGCAGGACTAAAAGCAGGACTAAAGCAGGACTAAAGCAGGGACTAGGTCTAAAGCAGGACTAAAGCAGGACTAAAGCAGGTCTAAAGCAGGACTAAAGCAGGACTAAAGCAGGTCTAAAGCAGGTCTAGAACAGCACTAGAACAAAGCAAGCTAGCAGGACTAAAGCAGGTCTAGAAGCACTAGAACAGGACTAAAGCAGGACTAAAGCAGGTCTAAGGTCTAAAGCAGGTCTAAAGCAGGTCTAAAAGCAGGTCTAAAGCAGGACTAAAGCAGGTCTAAAAGCAGGACTAAAGCAGGACTAAAGCAGGACTAAAACATAACTAAAGCAGGTCTAAAGCAGGACTAAGTCCCGGACTTGGCTCGCGGGCCAAGTCCAGGACACAGCGGGACACAGCACTTAGGCAACAGAGATGCAACATGGACAAACATCTATTGGTTAATGATCTACACCAAAGGTTTAAACATAATTAATTAAGGATCTGTAAATAACCCTGTAAATAATCATTATGCACACTTTATGGCTTCAATGTAAGCAATCATTTAAAAATACCTCATAACCTTTAACAAGAATAAGACATAAACACACAGTCGGCAGGTCATTAATATCAGAATCAGAATCAGAAAAGAGTTTATTGCCATTGTCAATGAACAGAATTCACAAACAGAAGAACTTGTCTCGGCCTTAAGGTGCAACATAAAACACTGAGCAATAATAAAACAACATATATTCAACCCAAAGGGCATGCATTAAGAAACAATTAACATTTACTATAGTATGAAATAAAAATAGGCATTACTATGTACACAAGAATTTACAGTTAAATAAAGTTGTAGTGCAGAAAGTGACAGTGCAGTGAGTGATGAATATTGCAGTTTAAAGTGACAGGTGTTTAAGAAGTGTTCATGAGTCCAACGGCAGAGGGAAAGAAACTATTCTTGTGGCGGGAGGTTCTGGTCCGGATGGACCGTAGCCTCCGGCCTGAGGGGAGTGGTTCAAATAGTCCAGGGTGAGAAGGGTCAGCTGTGATCCGACCTGCTCGTCCCAGAGCCCTGGAGACGTACAGGTCCTGCAGAGATGGAAGTCTGCAGCCGATCACCTTCTCAGCAGAACGCACAATGCCGCCGACCGATCGCCTCTGTTTTTTTGGACTTTGTAAATTAAATTACAAAGTTAAATACACCAAAGCCATTCTCTTAACCTGAACTGCCATAGGACACAACTCCTCCATGAGCGTTCGCCGCGCGTCTGATGCTGACTTTATTTTTTTGCCGGCGCGTTCAAGGCGGCCAGGCCTTCGAAATGTACAGGTGTGCAATTTGGGGCGGCCAGCGCGAATGACCGCCCACAGGCCTCACCACAGGTTTGAAGAGCTTCAGTCTGTCTCTGTACGTCAACATACATCAACTTTTATTTGGCTGATAATGTATTTAAATCTCAATGTACAGCAGTGACCATAATCTGTTTTTATTTTTATCAAAAAGGTTTGAACTCTCCTGGTCTGATCCATGTTGTGTCTTTGCAGCACAGCGAGTGTAGTGAGGATGTGCCTTGTGTTGGTCCACGGCTGAGACCCAGGACCCTAGACCAGAGACCCGAGACCCAGGACCCGAGACCCGAGACCCGAGACCCAGGACCCAGGACCCGAGACCCGAGACCCGAGACCCGAGACCCGAGACCCGACCGACAGGACCCAGGACCCGGACCCGGACCCAGGACCAGGACCCAGGACCCAAGGACCAAGACCCAAGGACCCAAGGACCCAAGGACCCAAGGACCCAAGGACCCAAGGACCAAGGACCCAAGGACCAAGGACCAAGGAGCCAAGGACCCAAGGACCCAAGGACCCAAGGACCCAAGGACCCAAGGACCCAAGGACCCAAGGACCCAAGGACCAAGGACCCAAGGACCAAGGACCCAAGGACCCAAGGACCCAAGGACCCAAGGACCCAAGGACCCAAGGACCAAGGAGCCAGGACCCAAGGACCCCCAAGGACCCAAGGACCAAGGACCCAAGGACCCAAGGACCAAGGACCCAAGACCCAGGGACCCAAGGACCCAGGACCCAGGACTCGACCCAGAACCCGAGACCAAGGACCCAAGGACCCAAGGACCCAAGGACCCAAGGACCCAAGGACCCAAGGACCCAAACCCAAGGACCCCAAACCCCAGGACCTGAGTTCCAGGACCTGACCAGACCTGTGTTTCTTAGGACAGCCTCAGGGAAACCTCCACAAATTTGGTTTTTTACACTTTGTACAGATTTTTAGTGACTTGATCTTTGCTACAAAAATAAAGTTTTATCAAAAAAGCAACAAGTGCATTGAGTTTTCATTGTCAGACAGTGTTTTGAGATTATTTTGATTCTTTTACTTTACAAAACAGAAAAAAAAAGTCCAATTTGCAATCCCTCATAAAAACTATTGCTGGAGTGACACTGATGTTATATAATGTCTATAGGATAATGGAATATCAAGTATATTGTCCACAATGTGTGTCTATCTTGTTTTTGATTGCATGGGTCTATTCTCGCAACACTGAAACTCCCCCATTGTGGGACAAATAAAAGATTTCTTATCTAAATAACAATAACAATAGTCAAAGTAATAATTCATTCACACGTTTGAGTGATACATTGCAGGTGAGAATAGGAAAAACGTTTTTCCGTAGTTTACTTTAAGGAAACATGTAATAAAAGTTGTTTTCATCGATGTAACATCTTTATATAAAAATAAGTGGAAAAAGATTCAACACAATTGAGCTCAGGTACATAGTTTTCCTCTGATCGCACTTGAGATTCTTCTAAAACTTGATTGGAGTCCACCTGTTGTAAATTCAGTTGGTTGGGCATGATTTGGAAAAGCACACACCTCTCTATAGAAGGTCTCACAGTTAACGGCAATGTCAGAGCACAAACCAAGACATGAAGTCCAAGGAACTGTCTCTAGACCGCCGAGACAGGATTGTATCAAGGCACAGATCTGGAGAAGGGACAGAAACATTTCTGCAGCTTTGAAGGTTCCTCTGAGCACATCTGTAAATGGAAAAGGTTTGGAACCACCAAGACTCTTCCTAGAGCTGGGCCTGGCCAAACTGAGCAATCGGGGGAGAAGGGCCTTGGTCAAGGAAGTGACCAAGAACTCGATGGATCTCGTGTGTCTCTTCTTCCAGAAGAACACCATCTCTGCAGCACTCAGGCCTGTGTGGTAGAATGGCCAGACAGAAGGCACTCCTCAGTAAAAAGGCACATGACAGCTGCCTGGAGTTTGTAAAAAGGCACCTGAAGGACTCTCAGACCATGAGAAATAAACATCTCTGGTCTGATGAAACTCTTTGGCTTGAATAGAAGTGTCATGTCTGGAGGAAACCAGGCCCCCGCTCATCAACTGGACAATGCCATCCTACTGTGAAGCATGGTGGTGGCAGCATCATGCTGCAGGGATGTTCTTCAGCACCAGGAACTGGGAGACTAGTCAGTGGCGGCTGGTCCATTAAGGGCGATGGGGCGCCGCCCTCCCCCACCCCTGTCAATCAGCAATTTTTAAAAAATTTTAAAAAAATTTTAATGTGTCTAAAAACTATATACCGTATTTTCCGGACCTTTAGCCGCTCCCCTATATAAGCCGCATTTGCTCTATTTTTAAAAAAAAACGATAATAAAACAATACATAGGCCGCACCTTTTGTATAGGCCGCAGAACTCTTTCCTTGACTTTTGGCATCGCATGAGCTCGTCCCGCTGTCCCCCCTCCAGCGTGCTCTCACCAGCGTCTCACCGTACATTCATTGATGTTAAGCTTGCGTGCAGCCGCGCGGTTTCGCGGTTTCCTAGCAAGATCGATGGCCTTCAGCTTAAAACTTGCTTCGTACGAACTTCTTCGTTTGGGTTCCATAATGATGGCGGCAAGAATTTGAAAATAATTTATAGTTGGTAATTTGTCGTCCGTGTTTCTATTTGCTAGCTGAATAAAAAAGCAACATCTGCTTCTTTGCTTAACTTTTCTGTAGTTTTGATTCCAATTCCGGTTAGTTCGCCCCTAGCGGTGAAAGAAAAAAACCACAGAAAAGCCGCAGCCTCTAAATAAGCCGCATGGCTCAAAACATCTGACAAAAGTAGCGGCTTATAGCCCGCAAAATACGGTAATTTGTGTTCAGAATTATGTTTATATTCTTCTTAGTTTATATATATATATATACACATATACACTGTGTGTGCTGAGAAAAATGTCTATGTCACTATGGGAAAAGCCATAGCAAAACGGTCTGAAATGGGCGGTTTTGTCATCGCCCATTTAAGCGTAGTGTTTACGCCACGGAGCAACGCTGTTTACGCTGGGGACACAACGTAGCAGGTGCGCGCACCTCACGTGATCAGGGCGGGATTGTGCCGCACGCCATGTTTTACATTTTTACTTTTTAAAACTGCATCTGCAGACGTCTGTGTTCAACAGTACGTTCAAAACGATTCAGAATGAGGCTGTGAATAAAAACTATATTCGTGATGACGTGAAAGCGGCTGATTTCATATCAATCCAAGCTGGTCCGACATCTGATGTGTCGGATCAGTGTGGCACTTGTGCTCTGTTACCTTGACTGCACAAACCCCAAACTGGAGTGTTCTTTTTGTTTACTACGCTGGATAACGCCAACGCTGAAAGCGTTCATAAATAGATGCTTTGGTTATTAGAAAACTCATGAAAGAATGCTGTAAATGACGTGTCTTTAAGAACTTTCTATACAATGTTGTCTTTGATAATCAAACATAAAAATGTAAAATGTTATACAACCCTAACCCTAATGCCACTTCGAACTGTTTTGTTTTTGTTTCTGCACTGTTTTATGAAACAGTTTGTGTTTTTAATTTTCTCTAAATGTAGTAATTGCTACTATGCACTATTAGGTACAGGATTACTGAGATTTGTGTTTTTGTCTTTACAATCTGATATTTAAAATGTCCTTTAATGTCAAATGTATTTTCTCAGAAATGGTATCTGCTCCAAGTCATAGTATCACCATTACCTAAAGTGGAAATAAAGTTTGTTTACTTCATTCATTCAGTTGTAAATTTACAACTGAATAAATACTATTTTTACAGTCAATGTAAAATATTTACTTTTGGACATAAAAAAACTACGAAAACACAGTAATTTCAAATAGTCCAATGAATCAGTCTTAGATGTGAACAAATCTTTCTGAACGATTTGTTATAATCTTAATTCAAAGGATTGTGTAGTTTGGTGTGTGTAGGAGCTACTTTATGGGCTGATCTTTTGGTGAAAATACATTTGGACAAAACAGCCTTTGAAGTTACAATGTCCCAGAGAAATCTGCAGATGAAGTGGATTCAATGGAAGATGAAATCATTTTTAGGAGCGGATTGAACAATTCAACTTTTATTGTTGTGCAAGCAAACTGACCAAAAAGAGTTTTGCCGGTATTGTCTTCTATTAAAAAGACAAACAATGATAATGGTACATTATATATGGTAATATGGTACATATTAAGAATGGTACAAACTCATTCTTAGTTTATAGAAAATCCATTTCAAAACTTAAAAAACACAACTGAAACTGAAATCTGCCATGAATGTCTAACTAAATGATGTCCTCAGGATCCATTGGCCTCTGTTTTGGACTCTGTCTTGGACTTCTTGGACTGGTTGTGATCCCGGCGCTGGTCCTTGCTCCTCTTGTGGCTCTGCTCCTCCAAACGCTGCTGCTTCTTTTTCATGTACTCGCTCACGTTGTCGTAGGTCTCCACGTACAGGTGCTCCAGGCGACTGCTGCTGCGCCGACACTCTGCACAACGGACCAGAGGAAGAACGCACACATTCTTTGAAATTACCCTTCAGTTCAGGAACCCCCAGTTCCCCTTTGCCTGCCAGGAACCAGGCTCGGCCCACAGGAGCTTTATTTATCAGTCCGCAAGACAATGATTTTTTTTCACTATACATTAAGACTTTTTACATTATCAAACAAATAAAGGTTTCAATGTGCTGACTGAAGGCTTCCAGATAGAGAATATTTATATTACTGTTGCAGTCTGTAAATATGCCTTTTCTTCTGTGTTTTAGAGTCTATATAGTCCAGAGAACCATTACTATCATCAAAAATACAATTACTTTTTACTTTTACCCGAATAATATTGCTTCAGCTATTATTTATTGAATGATAAGTCAGGATAGTTATGACATGCCTAGATCTAACCGGATTGATGGTTAAACGTTTAATTGAGTAAAGGGTAAGATTGTTTAGTCATCCTCTTCAGCACTTTTAACCAACGTAAATTAAAACTATGATGGACTGAAATTCTCAAATGAATAAGTATCAATAAATGAAAATATTATCCAAACTGGGGCCCCAGCAGGCAAAAGCCTGTCAAAAGGGGCGGGTACTACAAAAGGTTCAAAAGGGAACTGGAAAAGGTTCCTACAGCAGAGTGGCCAAGTTCACTTCTTTAGAGCGACTTTGGCCTCTTTTTTGGGGGACGTCACATGCAAATTGGCAGCATTTGTGGCACCACTTTATAAGAGTGATTCAGACTTAGTAACTACTTTATTGAGGGGTTAAGAGTTAATTAAGTAGTTACTAAGCCTGAATAACTCTATACATGATTTGCTCATTATGAATTAAATCTCTGTTCATGCTTTATTAAGGCTATTAGAAGTATAGTTATTATGGTGTGAGAGGTTGTTGTGCTGTGAAGCTGCACCTAGAAGCATGCATGCGTGCAGCTGCATGGTGCAGCTTCACCGACTGCGCACGTGTGCAGCGCTCACCGTCCACTGAGTCCCAGAGCGCTCTGAGGGCTGTGCTCACCCGGGACACGTCTGGATTCTCTGCATCCACCTGAAAACAAACGTACAGATGCACTTCAGAACACCAGAGGAAAGGCTTTCACTGAACTCATTACTGCACCAGGCCAGGTTAAGTTCCCGAATAAGATAAGAAGACGACTCATGGACCAATCAGAGGTGAGCATTTATCGAAAGGCTCTACACAAGAATAACATTGTTTGGGGGGTTAAGTCTTTTAATTTGAGATATTTGAATATTTTATGTCCTAATATATTAGGACTATAAGACTATAGAATTAGTTTAATAATTATGTCCCATTCTTAAGGATTTTCTTTTACAATTAGAAATGTATTTTTCTTAGGAAATAAAGATATCATGCCACGGGACATTAAACTGGTGCACATTCAAAGTTTTTCAGAAAGCCAATTATTTATTTGGGGCTGTAGCTTAAACCCTGAAGCCCAGAGCTTGTCCTGGAGCATACTTGACAGTTGAGCTCCTTCTGCTTTTTGTGTAACTGCCTTTTTAAATATGTGATTTTTCATGTCACACTGCAGGACACACAAGTAACTCTTTTTGAAGTGTTTGCCATACTGCCGGACATTGTAGTGTTTTAAATTCCAAAGAAATTAAACACAACTTCATTCTGTCATCCTCTAACATGGTGTGGGCAAGCCCATCCACACTGAACAAAATAGTGATTGTGCAAAAGCATTTTGTTCTCATTGCTTCTCATTCTAAGCCATTAACATCTGCTAATTACAAGTTGAATAAAACGACCATCTCTGAGCACTTTACATTTGACTTCAAACAAATTCAGGGCAACAGCACACACCTGCTCATACCACCCCTGCTTTTGCCTGTAGACCTGCAGAGGGCGCTCCGCACAGTTCAGCAGCACCCAGAGTCGGCCCTGGGGATCAAAGGTCAGGTCCAGGGGGAAGTGGCTGAGGGTCAGGAGGCTGTGAGGTGTGAGCACAGTGCCCTCCTCAGACTGCTCCAGGCACAGCAGCTGGATCTGCTTCACCCTGAAACACACAGCACCAGTCCAGTGGAAGTCTGTACACAAGCTCAGTGCAAGAGTGCCACAATAAAACACAGTATTACCAATAACCCTTTGTGCTACATTTGGTAGAACTGCGATAATCACCATCATACACCAGATTGAACCCAAATAAGATACTTCTCTATGATGCTTTCGAGATCCTCGTAGTTTTCACTTATCTTACTCAACAAAGTTAAATGTTATAATACAGTTTGGGATCAAACATCCATAGCAAAAGCAATGTAAAAAAAATAAACAACAACAGGTCACTGCATCACCACTGGTAAAAACATTTATCACTGTAGAAACATGTCGGTGTAATCCCTCATTCATCCAGGGAGTGTTCCAAGAGAATCCTTCCTTAAATTGTAATGGAGGTTTAAGGTTCAACCTTTCCGTTGTTTATCATGGTTTGTTGAAACCCTGGAGACGCCCGAGGCATTCTGATGCTAATCAGGTATTCAGTGAGGAGGAAGCCATAGTCAGCTCACAATAGGATGCAGATGGCCCATCTCAGTTAAATTTCAATGGTGCATTATCAGAAGGACCCGCCCGCAGAGCTTTCACAGAGTAGGATATAAACAGGAGTTCTCAGACTTGTTTCACAGATTAAGAATGACTCTTGGATGAGAGTCGAAACGTATCGTTTTTTCTAAAACTCTTTTCTTGCAATTATCACTGTAGTGTCAGAATGCTTCAGTGTGTGTTTAGAGTGTTTTGTATTTAGCATCTCAAAATCTCCATTGGATTAACATTAGGCTGAACACTATGATTTTTGAAAACACAATCCTGACACAAAACATGTTCAAAAAAGTAGTAATAGGATTTTAATTTGCTGAATTATGATTTTATATTGATTTTGCATAAGACGTGTTTAAAAATCCTTAGCGTTTGGTACTCTCATCACTGTCATACTCTTTTGATTTCAGTTTGATATGTCCTGAGCTGATATGAGCAAAGGATGTAGTTCTATTTTTTTTTAGCTGATGCCACAAATGTTTTTAAGCAAAGGAATGTGATTGGTTACATTATAGCCCCATAAGCCCCTGCAACCACTGTGTGACTTTTGATATACGATTATCACAATAATTCAGTTCTTGTTGATGAATTAGTAACTCTGTTTCCAAGTTTGTAAAACATGGTGAACAATCAGATCATTTAGGCTCCTGTATAACAATGCTTGTTATTTTACTGAGAAGGCATACACCAATAGGATTGATTGATTGATAGATTGTGTGAAAGAAAGAAAAACGTGACTGGAAGTTGATACGCTCACTGTGTAGGTGACCTGCTGATGACCTCTGCAAATGTGATGTGAGCGTATCAACTCCGTTGGCCGCCGTTTTGAGCCAATGGCACATTCACTGGCGTGTGTCGCCAATTTAGCCTTTAGCAGCTAAAGTAGTAAACTATAATAATCCGTATGAACGTAGTAAACTGTAATAATCCGTATAAACGTAGTAAACTGTAATAATCCTCAAAAACGTAGTAAACTATAATAATCCTCAAAAACGTGGTAAACTGTAATAATCCTCATAAACGTAGTAAACTGTAATAATACTCAAACGTAGTAAACTGTAATAATACTCAAACGTAGTAAACTGTAATAATACTCAAAAGTAGTAAACTGTAATAATCCTCAAAAACGTGGTAAACTGTAATAATCCTCATAAACCTAGTAAACTATAATAATCCTCATAAACGTAGTAAACTGTAATCATCCTCATAAACGTAGTAAACTGTAATAATTAGTAAACTGTAATCATCCTCATAAACATAGTAAACTGTATAATCCTCATAAACGTAGTAAACTGTAATAATCCGTATAAACGTAGTAAACTGTAATAATCCGTATAAAAGTAGTAAACTGTAATCATCCTCATAAACGTAGTAAACTGTAATCATCCTCATAAACGTGGTAAACTGTAACAATCCTCATAAACGTGGTAAACTGTAATAATCCTCATAAACGTGGTAAACTGTAATAATCCTCATAAACGCAGTAAACTGTAATAATCTCATAAACGCAGTAAACTAAAAATCCGTATAAACAGAGTAAACTGTTATAATCCGTATAAACGTAGTAAACTGTAATAATCCTTTTAAACGTGGTAAACTGTAATAATCCTCATAAACGTGGTAAACTAATAATCCTCATAAACGTAGTAAACTGTAATAATCCTCATAAACATGGTGAACTGTAATAATCCTCATAAACGTGATGAACAGTAATAATCCTCATAAACATAGTAAACTGTCATAATCCTCATAAACGTAGTAAACTGTATAATCCTCATAAACGTAGTAAACAGTAATAATCCTCATAAATGTGGTAAACTGTAATAATCCTCATAAACCTAGTAAACTGTAATAATACTCATAAACGTAGTAAACTGTAATAATCCTCAGAAACGTAGTAAATTGTAATAATCCGTATAAACATAGCAAACTAATAATCCATATAAACGTGGTGAACTGCAATGATCCGTATAAAAGTAGTAAACTGTAATAATCCTCATAAACGTAGTAAACTGTAATAATCCGTATAAATGTAGTAAACAGTAATAATCTGTATAAACGTCATAAAGATTGCACAATATGGCCAGTATCAAAAACATTTCAATTATTTTGAGTAACATAATTTGCTCTGCAAACAATTAATTCTGTTCTGTCATTAGAAAAAGATTCTGATCCTATTATTTAGACCTTTACAAAACATGCTCTGAAATAAATTTGATGCTTGGTCTTCTCTTACATCTTTATGGAAGTGTAAATTAGCACTTTGAACCAAATCCTACATCCAAACAGAATAAACTCATCTAATCCCAATTTTAATAATCAGACATACCTCTCACAGAGCACGGCCACATGGCGGCCATCAGGAGAACAGCGCAGCCTGCTCACAGTCAGCCTCTGCACACATCACAACAGGAACTCCAGCTTAGAGCTTCAGATAGACTGATTTGATTCTGAGGAATTGCTAGAGTCAACATTGTTCATGCAAAAACATTTCAGAACGTTTATTTTTTGTCAAAACCCCATCCACACATACTCCACAGCGCCCCCAGCTGGAGCAGAGACAGCAGGGGCAAACCCAAGATCATACCTGCTCCTGAACCTCCTCTCGGGGCTGCAGCAGTCCTCTGAGAGCCACACACTGGAGCCTGCGACCCGTGTCCATGTCCCACAGACGCACTGTCCCGTCCTGGACACACACACACTTGATTTACATTAATTTCCTGGAGAATTATCTTAACCTACTTGACTAGCCAAAACTAAATCCCTAACCATAAAAGCAAACACACGCATCATTTGCAATAAAATTGGCATTGACCAAGCATCAAAATGATACAAAATGGATTTGAGAAGAAAGTAGGAAATGAGTATTGGATGCTGCTCGGTATATCATCTGATTTACCATCACAGTCACGGCTAGGATTACAACTCAAACTGCGAATGCACGAAGAGTCATTCATTGCAAACTCTGGGGTCAGAGAACAGTAGTTGAGGCAGAAATGCTGAGCCTGGTAGTAATAATAATAATAATAATAATAATAATAATAATAATAATAATAATAATTTTTAAAAAATAATAATAATAATAATAATAATAATAAGACTTCTGGATCTCTGTCTTTGACGTCACAAATGTGTGAAATTGTTAAGCGTAAATTGAGTGAAAAGTAAAGCTTGTAAACAGGATTAATTAAACAATCCTAAATGAAGCTAAAAACAACTACAACAATGTTTTTGATGAGGGGACAATGATAGAACAAGGTAAAAAATAAAACGATATGCAACCATGAATATGTGTCCTTTAAGCTAAAACAACAAATATCTTCAAATAGTGTTATTGATCTAAAAAGTATGGTTTTACAACATGGAGACCTGATTTTTGTTCCCACAATGTGATGAAAACACACTCAAATAAATCAAGGCACTCAAAACATGAAATGAAAATTGGAGCAGTACTCACCCCAGAGCCTGAGAGCAGAGAGCGGGGACTTCCAGCGGGCACCAGGAGAGTGCTCACAAACCTGCACAGATACATGAAGCTCAGAGCCGTACAAACTCAGTGAACAGGAGCTGTAGCAGAGGCCCCGGGCTCCAGAGCAGGTCCGGGGTTCACACTCACTGCTG
Source organism: Chaenogobius annularis (assembly GCA_015082035.1). NCBI lineage: Eukaryota > Metazoa > Chordata > Actinopteri > Gobiiformes > Gobiidae > Chaenogobius > Chaenogobius annularis. The sequence continues at coordinate 94,708 of BJKM01001223.1, read as the reverse complement.
GTGTCCCAGGCAGAAGGACTGGATGCTGTAAGGGGATCGGGACCAACTCACGCGGATCTTCTCATCTCGGTCACAGGTCACAATGAAGAGGTCGTCCAGTGACACAGTCTGCAGACGAAAAAAAACAAGACCTTACCTGCTTTAGTCCCCCATTTTAGTCCCCCATTTTAGTCCCCCGCTTTTGTCAGTCCTCCCGCTATAGTATTTCTACAGCGAATACTTCAGAATTATAACTTTATAATATATATAAATATTTGACCAGGTGTATCTGAACTCTAATAATAATAGAAGGCAGTACATATTGTACCTTTGAACAAGACATTTGACCCATGGTGCCTGCATAAACACGGTATTGTGAGTTGCTCCATGACTGAGGTGTGTATGAATCAAATTAAAATTGTTAAACAGCAGCACTGCAGATTGCTGCACTGGCGGTGACCATGTATTAGGTGTACGAGAGACCTTCTGTTCCTTGTGCAGTGAAAGTGCTAGGTTTAGGCCTCACCACGTCCAGCACCATGGAGAGGTGTCCCAGCTGCAGCTCCGGCTCCTGCTCAGGCTCCTTCACTGATACACTGTACACGTCTCCAGACTTATCTGCCACCATCAGGGAGTCCTCAGCTCGAGTGAAGACCAGGGCCGTGCAGCGCCGAGCCAGCCACCTGACACACAAAAGGAGACATGTAAGCGGTCGCTGTGAGGGACGTGTAAGCGGTCGCTGTGAGAGACGTGTACGCGGTCGCTGTGAGAGACGTGTACGCGGTCGCTGTGAGGGACCTGTAAGCCGTCGCTGTGAGGGACATGTAAACGGTCGCTGTGAGGGACATGTAAACGGTCGCTGTGAGAGACGTGTACGCGGCCGCTGTGAGGGACCTGTACGCGGCCGCTGTGAGAGACGTGTACGCGGTCGCTGTGAGAGACGTGTAAGCGGTCGCTACGAGGGACGCGTAAGCGGTCGCTGCGAGAGACGTGTAAGCGGTCGCTACGAGGGACGCGTAAGCGGTCGCTGCGAGAGACGTGTAAGCGGTCGCTGCGAGAGACGTGTAAGCGGTCGCTGTGAGGGACTGCACCACATTATGCTATCTGAGGGCGTGTCAAGCTCAGGATGAACCAGTATCCGTCTAATGTATTGACTGTTTTAACGGAAACAGGAATGTCATGTGGTCTAAATGTCCCTTGTAGTTTTTCACAGTCCAGACACATAAGGGATAGAAACCCCATGGGTCTTGTTTCTTTATCTTCACCCACGTATGGTCCACATAACCCTACCAATGTTTGGGAGATCTGCCTGAGAATAAGACCAGAGCATTCTTCTCAAATTGCTTCATGTACAAGTAGGCCATGTAGGAAGAATGTCCCAACCCTCATCTGACCTCTCATTGAGCCTGAGACCACTGAGCAACTCATTTGCTCCCTTAAATGTGACGCCTGATGAACATGTGTGATTATGATTGACCTCCTGCAAACAAGGCGCCATCACGAGTCAGCAGACTGCAATGGGAAAATATCTTTCTATCAAGGTTGCAAATAATGTCATGTCTGTGGATCATATAATATTATCTTAGCTCCGGCCCAGTCGTGGGTCAAAACCTTGAGGGGTGTTTTCATTTTGACTAGAGCTGACCTGATTGTGACAATGTGCGTACGTGTCAATGTATGTGACTGTCTATAAAAGGATGTTTACTGTAATTGTTCAGGAGTCAGAAGGCAGAGCTGATCTTGTCAGGGAAAGTGTTTCTATTTACTGTGCACAAGTAAATAAAGCTCAAACTATTGAGAACGACAAACTCTGTTTACCTCTCTATTTCTTGGTACTTTTCCACAGAAATGCCACAACAATTTGGCGTCTAACGAACTACTCCTTCGCCTGGCGGTCTTCTTCGTGGGTCGTGTGAAGCAGTGTTTGGCCACCTGGGAACATCACCTGTTTCCAATGCCTCATTCTTACCACACAAATTCGAGACGAGAGGACTGAATCCACAGGCCCGAGAGGACGACCGGCCGGCGCTGGGACTCTAAAAGAACTAATTTTTTGGCTGAGTTGTTTCTCAATTGTGTGTCGATAGATAGGGTTTTAATTTCTTCTCTCCTGAGAAGAAAGGGTATAAAAGATTAATAATAAATAATAATAATCTTAAAAATTATTCAATTTAAGTTACTTTTGGGATCCGCTGGGTTGTTGGGCTTGGTGTGGCATAACGATTGGCTTTGTGCCTGGTCCTTTACTTAAACGAGTTTAGGCTGGAGTCTAGGAAGGGGGGTTTAAGTCTGAGGAGGGTTTAGTCTGTTTTGACGGCACATTCTTGGCTTATCAATTTGGCGAGGCCAATGCCCTGCAAAGACCAGGAGAACCTGGCTCACTCACCCTTTAACTAAAAGCAAAATTTAAAATTAGCTTTAGCTGTGGGTTGCCTGGGGCAAACAGTTTAGCGAGTTGTGTACCCTAAACTAGAGGAGTGGGAGGTACGTTTGCGCAACACAGACGTGTGAATTGGCGAGAAAACGTGTGGTCGTAATGTGGAAAAGTCAATCCAAGAATGATGCTCAGATCCCGAGACTCCAGTGATGCTTGTCATGTCTAATAAATTTGGACAAGAATGCTTAGAATGCTTGCCTATTTGGACGGAGAAATATGTGTTCCCAGTGGAGGATCTTTAAGCATGAATCAAATTGCAAACCTTAATACAAACTTAGAGAGAGCAAAAGAAGACTTGTTAAAAACTAAAATAGTGTCAAGTGAGTCGGTGAGGTGGATGCAGAAGTACGAGAAATGGGTAAAAGTGAAGACTGAAGCTGAAGCACGTGAGCGAAAGAGACTGTGTAAACAAATGGTGACTGTCAAGGGCGAATGTGGGGGAGAGAGAGAGTGTGAAGCCGCCGCTTTATTCACATACGGCTCTCAACCCGATTCTCAGAGCAGACACCAGCACACACACCTCTGGTGCACGCACACAACACACAGACACCAGCACACACACCTCTGGTGCACGCACGTACACGCACACGCACACGCACACGCACACAGGCACCTGCACTCACAACTTCACATTCGAGAAAACATGTTACTGTGTCTGTTCCTCGTGTTTACCCAGATTTGACCAGTCTTTCTGAGGCGAGAACGGACCCGAACCTCGAATCCTACTTCATCAGCCGACCTGTCAATCATGCTCCACCAGAACTCGAGGAAGTCCCGCAAGCAGTAATCGCCAAAAGACCCAAACCCGTTGCTGTTAAAAAGGAATGGAATGACCTGTCATGCGCAAACGCTTATCGCAAAGACAAAGAAAAAGAAAGAAGAAGGACGGGCCAAAGAACAACGAGGCCATAATGACACTCTACGTTAATTCTGGCCAACCGGAGGACAGCAACCGGGGGGGGGAACAACCGGGAGGGCAACAACAAAACCCTGCGTCCGCGTCCACGTCCGCGGGAGACGGAATCAACGGAGAGGTGCATGTTATGTCTGCAGACAGTTGGGACATTTTGCCCGAGATTGCACAGCGACAACACAGCAGTTTGGACCGGCATTCATTTCTCTATTCTCCTTTGTGTCCGGTGAACCTGTTAGGACGTGATCTAATGTGTCGATTAGGAATCTGCCTCATCTCCACTGCAGACGGACTAGAGGTCACCACCATAAGAGAACTGTCACATGATTCAAATTTTTTGAAGGGGCAGACAGAAGCTCCCAATTATAACTATTTTTGTGGCATTTCTGTGGAAAAGTACCAAGAAATAGAGAGGTAAACAGAGTTTGTCGTTCTCAATAGTTTGATCTTTATTTACTCGTGCACAGTAAATAGAAACACTTTCCCTGACAAGATCAGCTCTCCCTTCCTCACTGTTGTATTTCCGCCATTGAACAGGTGGCAATCCAAGACCGGATCTGAAAGAAGAGCCACTAATTAACCCTGATTTAATTTTCTATGTAGATGGATCTGCATCTCGAGACGCTAGCACTGGTCAGAACCGTGTTGGCTTTGCTGTATGCTCTGAGTGGGATGTGGTGGCGTCAGGCCCACTGCCCTCACATTTCTCTGCACAGACTGCTGAATTGGTGGCTCTGACAGCTGCGTGCAAACTGGCGAAGGGTCAGTCTGTCACAATTTTCACAGATTCTCGCTATGCGTTTGTTGTTTGCCATGACTGGTCTGGGCTGTGGCGACACAGGAACTTTTTGAAATCAGATCGTAAGCCGATTCTGAACTCCACACAGGTTGCAGAGCTCCTGGAGGCTATCTTGTTGCCATCTGAGATTGCTGTATGCAAATGCCAAGCTCACACAAACCGAGATGACCAAATCTCACATGGTAACAGCAGAGCAGACTCAGCCGCCAAGGCTGCGTCTTATCTCTGCAGGCCTAAACAAAATGAATGTTTTGTGTCTCATAACACTTCTCTTGCAGAGTCCTCATCAGCAATGCAGGAATTTGCCATGTCAGAGGAAATCTCTGTGTGGGGCTGTGAAGTGTGATGGCACATGGCTTGGACCAAATAACAAAACCTTGCTTACCTAAACATTTTTTTAGGCAGATGGCGTTGATCTCACATGGCCGTGACCATGCATCAAAAGGGGGGATGGTGACTGCTGTGGGACAAAAATTGGTTCACAAAAGGTTTTTCAATTTATGCCCAAAAAGTTTTGTCAATCTTGTGCTATTTGTTTAAACAACAATCCAGGTAGAGCAAAACAAGTCCCACAGGCAGCGCACCCACCACCACAAAGGCTGTTTGGGCACATGCAGATGGCTGTGTGTCCACCCGTGGGTCAGACACAGGGGCCGGCTGCAACTCTAACCTCAACCACTGAGGACGTCGTGGGACCTTTGAATTGCAACGATCTCAAGCACGTGAGAGCAGGGGTCAGAGCAGGTCATAAAGCTCGACCCGCACCAGAGCCCACTGATCGGGTGCTCCGAGCACGTGGCACTCCGCCAAAACCAGCGCAGTTTGAAGCTCTGCATCGTTTGGTAATCGCATCTACACAACACGATCTTCGTTGTCTTCATGGCTCCTAAAGCACATCCATGTGCTCTTCGGGAAGAGAAGAGCCCCCCGGAGCCTAAGAGCTCTAACCTGATCAACAGGAGGGTCAACATCAGGTCACTGAAGCGTGACGTGCTTAGAAATTTTGGCATTATTGTGGTTGTAATCTTGATTGTGTTCTCCTGTGTTTCCCGTGTTTATTCAAAGTCATTGGTAAGTTGGTTTCTGCTCAATATGTGTCTGTTCAGGTGACAGGGCCAGATAAAGACGCTTTCAAGCAGGACACGGGTTACATGAGTGATTCAGACGATGATTCAATCATTAGGGGAATGAAGTAGTTTAACTGTTTAAACAGAATTTACTGATTAAAGGGGGGGACATAATAATGTTTTTAAAATCCTAGATTACTACTTTTTATTATTACTTAATACTACTCTTTACTTTTTATTATTACTATTTTTATTATTACTATTTTTATTTATTATTATTTTTACTTATTACTTATTACTTTTACTTATTACATTTGCATTATTACTTTTTACATTTATATTATGCTTATTATGCTAAATGCTAAAGCTAATTTTGCGGTAATGTGAGGATGAGATACTCAGTGGTCAAAAGAACCAGGGAAAAATTGAATTTATACCCTGTACATTTGTGGTTCAAGGTTTCTCCTCTGAAAGGTTTTGCTTAAAATAAATAAATAATAAAACAGGGTTTCATAATTATCAGAAGAGGGGATTGTAATGGGAAAATATCTTTCCTTTCATTTTCACTAAAGCTGATTTGATTGTGACAATGTGCGTACGTCAATGTATATGACTGTCTATAAAAGGATTTTTTACTGTCATTTTTCTGGAGTGAGGAAGGGAGAGCTGATCTTGTCAGGGAAAGTGTTTCTATTTACTGTGCACAAGTAAATAAAGATCAAACTAACTCTGTTTACCTCTCTATTTCTTGGTATTTTTCCACAGAAATGCCACCACAAGCCTTAAGAACAAAAGGGGCTCTGTCAGACACACAGTTGGATAAACATTTGGGGACTACCATTGGGGACTAAACATTTGGGGACTACCTTATACAGAATGTATAATCTCTTCACTAAACTGGACCTCATCTGTTGAAGCGTAGTGTGGGAATCAGAGAAGGCAGCACTTTCTTATCAGGACACACCCCCTACAACGCAATCTAGTTCTGTTGGCACCCGACTGGGACAGACCAAGGGGTTTTCTAAAGCAGCCATTCCGGAGAAAGGAGCAGCTTCTCAACTCACAGTAAGCAGATCTCAGCTCATGGCCTGAAAATGCATGTGGCAGATTTCACAAGCCGTGTTCCTCCTCCTGGCAAATCATTGGCTGTTAAGTTGAAAATCCTAGATCAAACTTTCCTCATAGCATATCTAGTCGTCATAACCTCCTGTTTGAACAAATCCTAACTTATTTTTAAATTCTCTGTGCTTTAGCTTATTAACTTGACTTGGTGAGTTTTTTAATGCTGTTTTTGAACGCTGCCAATTTAATTGTCTGATAAATAAACCACACCAAATCATTTTGGTTCCTGTGATTTTATTTATTGCACGAGTCTAAACCAGTACTCTCCCTTCAGACTTAACCAGCAGTGATTTACAAGTTAATATTTAGTTATTGAGTGAATTATCTGGTGCCCCATTTTTATATTGCGTACAATCACTAAATTAGACCTTTCCCTTTTGAGACACTACAGCCACAATTGGGAAGACGGCAAAGCCCATAGCACACCCGTGTATCTGCCTGAAATGGAAGTACTGTATGTGGTATTAACAGTTTGCATGTGTGTTCAGGTGATAGTTTAGCACTTTCGTACAAGGTGGTGTCCTCCAGCAATCTGTTCCTCCCCGCTACCACTGCTTCTGCGGTGGGTATACAGGTGATACAACAATCATGCAAGAACTTGAAGTTTTGTGTAGTAAAGAGTGTAGTAATATTCTAAAAAAGAAGTGTGTTCTTGTTCTTGAGTGTTCTTGTCTGTAGGATTTGTTATTCCAGAAGAACATTTTCAATTAATAACAAATTTTGCAAATGACAAAAAGGTATTTGTAACAAAGAATACATTATATTTATAGAGATTTGGAGCACACAATTATTTCAAATGACAACAATCAAATCGTGTTCAAAATTGTGTTCAAATGGTAGCAAGATTTTTTATAGAGGGAAAATAATTTCAGTTTTATTATGCTGACAGAATTTGAACTTTGTGCCAGTTTTTGTTTTATGTGTAAATGTGTTACTCTTGTCTCCTCCTCTCCCTCCAGTGCGGACGTGTTTTCCTCTGCTCCCGCTGCTGGCCTGCTACTTTTGCCTCTCTCGTCGTGTTTTTTTGCTCTTTTTCCCACTAAATCACAGTGCGCTGGATCACCTGTTGTTCTCCGAAATACGCTGTGCGGAAGCGAGCAGCCCCGGTGGCTGGTGCTCTTTATGCATGTCTCTCATGTCGCATCTGTCATCAAGCGACACTGCGCCAGACACACACACCCTAAACTGATGACCTTCCTCTATCCGCCATTATTTTTGCGTCGCTCTAGTGGATCCCACACCCTCCATCCTCCACATCCAGGTAAATCCAAGAGCTCCAAAATGTAATTCATTACATGTCCATTATATGAATGAAAATACATGACATACATGCTGTAAACGTGGCGGATTGTGGCCATTTCCATCTGTTCACTCTCACAAAAACACGCTCATTCATACACCGGCATACTACATGGACACTGCCCCGAGGCCCGAGCCCCACGCCCCGCCCTCCCAAATCCAACGCGGGCACTTTGTTCTGTCTGGTCTACGTCTCTTGTCCTGTTTGAGAGTAACAGCAGAGATAAGATCCTGTGGTCCCCAAACTGGACACCCTCCTACCCCTGATTGCACCAAGAAATTCTGTCCATAAAAACAATGAACAGACAAAGGGCAGCCCTGGCGGAGTCCAACATGCACTGGGAACAGGTCTGACTTACTGCCGGCAATGCAAACACAGCTCCTGCTCCGGTCATACAGGGACAGGACAGCCCTGAACAAAGGGCCCCGGACCCCATACTCTCCAGAACCAAAAAGCACATGTGGACTGGTTGGGGAAACGCCCATGAACCCTCGAACACCCGATGGAGAGTATAGAGCTGGTCCAGTGTTCCAGGATGAAAACCACTCTGCTCCTCCTGAATCCGAGGTTTGACAGTCGGATTCTCCTCTCCAGTACCCTGGAACACACCTTACCGGGGAGGGTGAGGAGTGTGATACCTACAGTTCCCCTTCTTGAACCACCATCTCGGTCTGCCAGTCCAGAGGCACTGAAGTTGCAGAGGGGTCTCAACCAAGACAGTCCTACAACATCCATTGACTTAGGGCACTCAGGACGGTTCTCATCCACCCCTGGAGCCTTGTCACTAAGGAACTTGCCAAACTCAGTGACTTCAGTCTGGGTGATGCTCGAGTCCGCCTCAGAGTCCTCAGTCTCTATGGAAGACGTGACAGCAGGATTGAGGAGATCCTCAAAGTATTCCTTCCACCGTCCGACAAGGCGTTGAACGGTTTGTCCGAATTTCTTTGAGGCCAACCGATTGCCCTCCTCCATGGCCTCTCCAAACTCCTCCCAGTTCACAGTTTTAGCCTCTGCGACAGCACAAGCCGACCGGCATCTCTCAAATTCCTCAACCAGCCAGGCTTGATAGGACTCCTCCTTCAGCCTGATGGTATCCCTTACTTCCACTGTCCATCACTGGGGGTTCGGGGCTGTCAGAGGGCTCCACGAGACGTTCCCAATAGACGATCACGACACGGTTGGGTCTACCAAGTCTATCCAGCTTCCTCCTCCACCAGCAGATCCAACTCACCACCAGGTGATTGACAGCTCCGCCCTCTCTTCACCCGAGTGTCCAAGACACGCGGCCGAAGGTCAGATGACACAACAACAAGGTCGATCCTTGACCTCCGGACTAGGCTGTCCTGGTGCCACGTGCACTGATGGGCACCCTTGTGCTTGAAAATGGTGTTCGTTATGGACAAACTGTAGCTAGCACAGAAGTTTACTACTTGGCCAACTCTCTGGTTCAAGTAACTGGCCTCGTTTTTCACTTGTCTTGAAAGGCATCTGAGTTTAATCGCTGTTGGCAAACAAAACTGTTCTTCACTTTAGATGGATGCCAATTCAAATTCCTGTTCTATGTGGTCTTTGGTGACTGTCGCTCCTTCTGTGGCCAGGTTACTATGGCCAGGTATTCAGGTTGTTTCAGCACCTTCTAGAGGACACGTTTATTATTGTTTATTATCATCTTATTATTAGCTTATATTAGCTTATTATTAGCTTATTATTAGCTTATTACTTTTATTTTGGCATGTTTCCGGCCACTTAAATTACTCGACTAGGACCTACGTTTTCCAGAAATGAGAAAATGTCCTTATTTTTCTTTAGAACATGTATAAATGTCATCTGTGCATGTACTATCAAGGAGGTTCATCATTTGAATATATTTATTTGTTGTTTATGTACATATAAGATAGCAGTAATCATTTCGAACTTTATACCTGTTATTACTTGTGTCAGTTAGCATTGCTAAAGAAGCACTGTTTAATTAGTTGATTACATATTCAGTTTATTTACCTTGAATTTGCTATTTTACAGAAACCACAGATTAAACATTGTGAAGCTGTCAAGTCGGCCTGATTCGTTTGCAAGTGGACAAATGTCTATGTTCTAACCGGACATACTGTGGTGGTTCTCACCCACAATATCATTCTACCTGCTAAAATCTTTTCATTTACTGAGATAGGAACTATAAACCAGTGCAACAAATTGAAGGTTACAAATGTAACTATGGTTCCACCAGAGGGTGGTGCTGAATTGCAGTAAATCATTCACTTTGCAAGAGATGAAATACAGTGATCCCTCGTTTTTTCGCAGGAGTTGCGTTCCAAAAATAACACACGAAAAGTGAAATCCGTGAAGTAGTCAGCTTTATTTTTTTTAATTATTTTACAATGTAATACTGAACTATAGAATGAAACCAAAAATCGAAACCTGTTTTAAAGCCCAAAATGTATTTTAATATAGTAATACAAGGTTGGAAACATTGTCGCTCGCGTATGTCACAGTCCCAGCTGTGCCTCTTCGTCCTGACTCCGCCCCGCTGTAGCGTCTGTTTTCTACTGAAGGTGCAGGGGTCTTTCTCCGAGAGAAGAACATTGTTATGGGTCGTTGTTGGCGCCTTTTCTTTTTTGAGCAAGAAGATTTTTATAAACGGATATGCCACCTTCGATTATATTTGAGAACTGCAATGAACGACTCATCAAAGGGTCCCAAAGGGTCCCATTCTTGTGCCGTGCGCTGACATTGTGGGTTTTGTCACAGAGAGAAAAATGCAAACGTAAAGTTGGCAGAATGTACAGAAACGTGAAGTGAAAAACCAATACAGTACAGCGTCAATATTTTATTTCTAGACAACAGTAAAGCCCCTGAGCCAATCAGGATTCAGAGCACAATGCACTGTAAAAATATCCGCACTGTAAAAAAAATCCGTGAAGCAGCGAAGCCGTGAAAGATGAAATGCGATATAGCGAGGGATCACTGTAGACCACATGTGTCAAACTCAAGGCCCGCGGGCCAGATGTGGCCCGCCAGACGTTTTCATCTGGCCCGCTGAACATTTCTAGTTTATAATTATTCATTTCCAATAGATATATCGCGTTTTTATCGCTAGAACTACAATTCCCACAATCCTTTGCAGCCGCGGCCCCTCCCCCGCGCTGCTCCTCGCGGCCCCTCCCCCGCGCTGTGTGCTGCCAGCTCAAGTGCCGAGGGACAGCGACCAGCGACACTCATCGCAGCAGGTTTAAAATTGAACACACCGGCAGCAATGACCTGTAGCGCTCTGCCCCAGGGCAGATCGTGGGAAACACGAGGAATAAAGAAAAGAGGCGGTTTTGTGGACGTTAGAGCTGTGCTAAAAGCGGCGCTAATGTGAAGCTAACAACAAGAAAACAAACTTCTTTGCTGACAACTCTGTGAGGAAAACATCCAAACCATTGCAAAACCTGGACAGATCATGAGCCACAGGTAAAAACACAGGTCAGAGTGTCATAAAGTCTGAACATGACAGAGTGAAGCTGCTTTGAGCGCTCATTTGATTCACCACATGAATCATTTGTCACTAAAAATAAGCTTAAAACTGTAAAAATAGTGAGCTCATATTGAGTTAGTGCAGCAACATTAACATGTCTGTGATACAAACATTTAATATCAGAATCATATCACACGTCCATGTTCCTGTTCCTGCTGCTGCTGCATGAATATGGACTCAGTCTTTCACCTGCTGCACATTTGTGCAACAGTGTCCACATAGAACTATTACTAGGTTTATATAACATTTGTTATATTTTTTATTGTTTTATTTTTTACATTATGTTCGGCCTGCGACCCAGCCTGAGCGTCGAAAAGCGGCCCCTGGCCCAAATGAGTTTGACACCCCTGCTGTAGACGATTCTGACAGTCAAGCAGCAATTCTACCATAAAATTCTGACTTGTCTCCAGCTCAGTTTCAACTATAGGGATATCAGAATGTCACGTGAACCCAACCTTTGGCGAAGTATGTATTTTTAGCTGGTCAGCGCGAAAATCTGTACCCATAGAAAGTACCCGCATAAAACAAAATGTGCCAAAATAGAGGCCTTATAATCCTTACCGATTGAGGGTTGGGCAGTGTCTCGTCATAAGGGGAGCATTCTGATGAAGCCGTAAAAGTATATAACAAGTTCTCTGGAATCACTCACCTTACACTCACTACAGCCCATGTGGGGTCCCTCCGCAGCAGGACCAGCCGTTTGCTGTCGTCGCTCAGAGCCAGCAGCGTCCCTGAGGCGGACGCCGCTATGGCCAGTATCTGGTCACTGCCTGCTTCATGCTCTCCGTTGTTTGTGTTCTCGCTGGACAGAGACAAAGAAGTCAGAAGAACTACAGATAAACGCTAATGCTATGCTGCTGTGTGCTGCTTGTCTTACTCACAGGTCACCCTCGACTTTCTTAGGCCTCTTCGCTGCAGAACCACAGTCAAACTCAAAGGGAGCTCTGTGGACAAACACCAGGGCTAAAAGCTTATTTACTGATTTGCAATGTTGCAAGGAATACATTATGTAGGTCAAAATGAGGTTAAAGGACACAATGAGCATTTTTTGTTTTGTTCTTGCCCATTAAACATGCTCTTGGTTTGCCATCTCATGTTTTAGAACTTAAAATAATGTATGCACTGGTTAAAATCTCCAAAAAAGTCAAATATAGCATATTATGTGTTTTTTTGTGAAGAGCAGGAAAGAAGCAGAAAAGAAGAGTTGAAAGCAGGATAATGAAGCATGAATTAAGCTAAATGCAACTCCAACTATGTTTTTTATGAGGAAACCTTAACAATAAAAAAGGTCCATTTTGTATGTTTCCTTAATACACTTTATTTATCAGACCTTAACTTGTTTAGGCCAACAGTTTGATATTCCTTTCCCCATCAATCCAATGGAGAAAATATTTTATTAAGCTACAGAGACTTGCTTTTGTTTCTTTCTTTTTTTTGGGGGGGAGGGGGGCACTATCTTGATTACAAACAGAATAATGTGCCAAATGTGTAAATATCTTGGTTGAGGTTCAAGTCCATCCATCCATCTTCTTCCGCTTATCCCTGGTCGGGTCGCAGGGGCAGCAGTCTAAGCAGGGACTCCCAGACTTCCCCCTCCCCAACATTTCCTTCAACTCCTCTGGGGGGGATCCCGAGGCGTTCCCAGGCCAGCCGAGAGACATAGTCCCTCCAGCATGTCCTGGGTCTTCCCAGGGGCCTTTTCCCGGTGGGACATGCCCGAAACACAGGAGGCATCCAGAGCAGATGCCCAAGCCACCTCAGCTGACTCCTCTCGACGTGGAGGAACAGCGGCTCTACACTGAACTGACTCCTCTTATGTGACTGAGCTCCTCACCCAATCTCTAAGGGAGCTTCCAGCCACCCTGCGGTGGAAACTCATTTCGACTTGTATCAGTTGGTCATTACCCAAAGCTCATGATCAAGTATCTCACAAAATGTGAACGGACCATAAATTTCACCACAAAAGTGCGGAACTATCATTCTGATTACACTAAACCAGGGGTGCCTAAACTTGTTTCACTGAGGGCCTCATTTTGAAACAAACTGTATAGAGCCACAGACTACATGCTAATAAAGTGAATCTACAGCTGGACGATATGGGGGAAAAAATAATCAACTTTTTTTTTTCAATCTCGATTTTCTTTTACTTGGTCTTTTCAAAAACAAAGTAAAAACGTCTTTTAGTAATGATTTCAGTAGCATAAACAATAGACATTTCAAATGTCTTCCTCCAAAGCCTCTGCTCAGAACCACTGACAGAGGATGGACTGTGGACACTCCATTCAAAAACCCCTCCCAAATAAATGACAAACCTCTTCAAATCTCTTTTCGTCAATTGCTTTTAGGGCATTTGATCCAGTGACCCCAAAGCAATATTACACCTCAGGTCTATGGAGCAGCACTTTAATCCTCTTTTTAAAAAGCTTTTTACTCTTCATGGCAGACAGCCAACAGAAAGCACCACTATACTGGGCAGCGCTTCAGTCCGACGCAAGTGTTTCAAAGTAGTTCACTGGTTCATGAGGGTTCAAACTCTCCTACACCAGTACAAACACTGTCCCAGACCCCGGCTCAGCTCCCGACTCGGCTCCCGGCTCGTGTACCCGGCGGTAGCTCACCTGTCCTGGGCGCTGTGCACCGCCAGCAGCCTCTTCTCACAGCTGCAGATGAACCACTCTCCGCAGAACTGCACCGCCGCCATGTCTGTTGTTTACAGCACGTGCATACGGAAGGAAGAAATGTAGCTCTCGCGAGAGTGACGGCATCGGTGCAGCTGTGAGGAAGTTCTGCCCTCTGCTGTTTGACACGTGCATGGACCACTAAGGAAACAAACGTTTCACATCGGTATCATTGTATTTAGTAAATATCCAGTTGGAACGGTTAGATTTGCCATTGTTTGAGTCGTCAATGACGCATCTTTATATATACATTGTAAGCCTACATGTTAAAATGTAGCCTCAGCTTCATATTTAACAAGAACATTTCCTTTCCCTCTGCCGTTGGACTCATGAACACAAAAGCCACTTCATTCATTAATTCATTTTCTACTACTTGTTCCCGTTACTGGATCCTATTTTCTGATTCTGATTCTGAACATGTAGGCTACTTCATTTAAAATAAAAACTTTTTATTTCAAACATCAGCATCCATATTCAACCAAACATAAACATGGGCATTCTAGCTCACATAAAAACGTATATTTTCTCTGTTATACATATAATTGGATTAAGAGTTTTTGCTACGTTTTATTCAAATAATACGGATTTAATATTTTGGTATTTTGGTTTTGAATAAAAACCTTTCACAATAGAATCATAATATTTACAAATGTAGGCCTATTTCGGATAGTTACAGTTACATATTTTAACTTTCGTGAATAAAAACAGTTCCTCATACATTTTAAGAGAGTAGAAACGACCGTAAAATAGGTCAATTAATGTTGTGCTTGCAGTGTGGGGTTGATATTTGCCCACGACTGGAAAATAGTATCCTCGGTCATTTCCGTAAGTCACGTGACGCAGCGCTCCGGATCTCCTCGGCTGTTGTATTCATGGTAGTAGTACACGCCCCCTTCAGAAAGTACAAAATGTACACACACATTTCTTTGCTCTTTGTAAATAAAATATACGTTTTCCAACGGTCGACGCATAAATAAACGTAGGAATCTCATGCACGTTCCTTGTCATGTAACGACATGTTTATCATACTTATACTCGTAACATACATGATGCACATGGGCTTCTGCGACTGGTATGAAAGGGGCGTGTACACATGTTACATAAAAGGCCACTAAACTGTGCACAGATATGTGCACGGCACCGTGATCCTCCGAACATTCACGGAAAGGATCCCGCAGAACACACGGCGCACAGGACAGCTCCGCTCCGGTAAGTTCTCTGCACCGTATGGAGCCTGTGCATCCCGTGGAGTGTTCAGGGAACAACCTGATGCCCTGTCCCGTCCTACGGCTCCCCCCGCTTGGCTGGACCCTGAGCAGACCCTGAGCAGACCATGGGCACACCATGGGCACAGTCTGGGGAGAACCCATGCATGTTTGAATCTGTTCTTTGTTCTATGTTTTCACTTGTGTTCGAGCAGACGGTGTTTTTAGTCTCACATTTTTTGCAGATTATGGCTGCCCTTCTGAGGATTGGACGGCTGGGCTGTATCAAGGTAAAAGTGCCCCAAGGTCCCCACCACACTTAAACATTATTTTGTGTTTTTCTGATTCAGTTAGGCGTGTCTTAAGTCAGTTTCATGGTGCAAGGCTGGTCTGTCAACTTCAGGCTTGAAGCAGCTTGGTATTTGTCTACTCCTTTCTATAGGCACTGGCCTATAGGGTCAAGGGGAAGCATGTCCTTGAGGCCCTGTTGACCCTTAAACATTTCTGAAAAACACTTTTGGTAGAGTTTTGGACGTGCACAGATACAGAGCTGTGCATGCTGGTTTGGAGATGTATAAGTGGGAAGAAACACCTCCCTTTCCAGTTCATAGTTTGTTTCTTTTACACTTGAATATGGCTGTGACCACTAGGCCCTACAGTTTAAATACATATGCATATGTACTATATAAAATATGAACTAAGACATCTCTTTGTTGAGCTGCTCTCCAATCCAACTTTATTTGTGTATCACATTTTATAAACCTATAATGTTAGTTTCCAGAGTGCTACACATAATAATAAAACAAACATAAGCTCTATTGCCTGCAAACAGTAAGTACTGTAGGTATACTGTAGTTGCACGGTAACCACCTGTGGGTTCAGTTGTTTTGTTGTTGTTTTTAGCACATCCTTGGTATCCCCCCTCTGTGGTGGGAGTGAGGAGTGAACGTGACACTCTTGAATTGTATGGCCTGGTACATGTGTGTGAATGAGCTGTCCTGTGCTCAGCCTTTGCAGGCAGAGTGCTTGGCAGCCCTGAGGACCCCTGCAGCCGCAGCCTACAGCTCTAAATCCGGAGGCTCAAAAAAGATCAAGAAAAACAGTAAGTTATGAGTAAAAACATATAAGTCCTGTTTGGTTCATTATTCAGTTAAAATCTTAGATTGTGTATTTCTCTGGACATTATTGAGGTTTTGAGTAATAAATAACTTGATTTTGAATGATTACAGATCTGACTCTAGAAATCAGACTTGTCCAAATGTTTATGCCCTTTTAAAATGGGATGGTTTAGTGTGGCGTACCATAGGCCTATTAACATACCAATAATGTCTAAAAGAATAGAACAAATTCTCCCAAATTGCATTCATGATCAGACAGTATTTATTTATAAACTACAACAAACAGTGAGAACCCTGTGCTGCTCAGTGATCAAGTGGATAGCACGCATGTCAGGCTCCACGTGCAGCCAGCCTCAAGTTCGTATCTTCAAATCCTGTGGGCCGAAAAAATAGTACTAAAAAAGAAAAAAGAGAGAGAAAGCATTAGGTGCGTTCGGGATAAGAAGCAAGACCTGCGCAGATCCGCTCGGTGTTGGTCAACGTTGATCTGAACGCGGTGCACCATAAGTTAAATTTCAACCACTTTGAAGTTGTTTCTTCTTAACTGCCGATTTTAGCTCCACCTCCGTTGTAGCGTCAACTCTCGTAGATCATCCAGGTGAGGCACAGCTAAACACGAGCACCCTACTTGTTTCTGTTAGCTAAGCTGGCTTTCTCTATTTAAAGTATTAAACACATTTTATATAGGTGAATTAATATTAAATCCTATTAAGGCTCTGTACGATAATCCTACATTGTACATAAGGGTCATTTGACAGACCCACTGACTCTATAAAGGTGTGAAAGTGAGGCAGGGATGTGCCTGGTCTCCCCTTTTGTTCACTTTGTTTTTGGAACCCATGGTCCAAAGTATTAGACAAGATAAGATCAAAAACAATCAGTGATGTTATGAGAATGATGTTCTTTTATTTTATATACACAATGTTCTGCATTATCTCCATAGTAATGGTTCAATGATCTCCATAGAGTTGCCAATAATTATGCTCTCCTTATACTCTCCGTTTAATTAAAACTTTGAAAAATGGAATCTTATATCATATTTAAGTTTAAAGTCTACATGACAAGCTCTCCTGTTTTTATTAAATACTTATCATAGTTTTACTTTAGATTTATTTAGAAAAATAAGAGTTTATTAAAAATGCAGGTAGTAGAGCTGAGTTCCTACACTTTTGATGATACACTTTACTGACAGTTTAAACAGTCATTCAACAAAATAAAGGTATTATATGGATTATTGTTGTCAAATCATAAACTATTGTGTAATTGATATAGACTTTGGCTCTTCTTTTGAGTATAGTTGCTAGGTAACAGTTGTAGAATTACTTCTACCTCTGTAATATTTGCTAGTACAATTTTATAAACTTTATAAAAATGATCAAACTGAGGACAAATAGACCAAATGTTTAGTGAAATTTGAAATACTACCTTTTAGTGAAATGTGTAGTCTAACCCGTCATAGAGTAGACTTCAAATCAAAAGATTGAATTTAAGAAGAATAAAATTAATAATTTGCCCAGATTTCTATACTTCCAGACTTAATGTCTCCATCCCTCATCAATTATCTTCTAAATGGGACAAAACGACAGTTAGTGACTGGGATTTACCCTTTCTTCAAACATTTTATGTTAAACTCAAAATCTGAGCTAAGTTACTACCCAGAGTATGTTGCTCAATGTAAAAATAACAAATTAAGTGTGACACTGTTGCGATACTAGTAGACAATACATGGTTGGGTCGTTTGGAGGAACTGGAGAATTGGATAAAATGTTTTTCTTAAAAATAATCTTTTCTTCTTCTCTGAACCAGATAAGAATTCATCTACGACATATTTTGACATTGAGAAACTTGTTCAACATAAGTCGTATGAAGCGCCGAAGGCATCAGTGACCAACATGGCGGCTGCGGCAGCAGCAACACAAGCTTCCTGTACGCCAGTCCTAGAAGCAGCCCCTGCCGCTGAGGCCCCCTGCCCCTGCTGCCCCTGAACCTGTCACAGAAGCAGCCCCTGCCGCTGAGGCTGCCCCTGCTGCCCCTGAACCTGTCACAGAAGCAGCCCCTGCCGCTGAGGCTGCCCCTGCTGCCCCTGAACCTGTCACAGAAGCAGCCCCTGCCGCTGAGGCTGCCCTGCCGCTGCTGCCCCTGCAACCTGTCACAGAAGC
>BJKM01001223.1:0-74512 GCA_015082035.1 Chaenogobius annularis | reverse complement strand
CCCGGAAGTATGCGAAACGTTACCCGGAAGTATGCGAAACGTTACCCGGAAGTATGTGAAACGTTACCCGGAAGTATGTGAAACGTTACCCGGAAGTATGTGAAACGTTACCCGGAAGTATGTGAAACGTTACCCGGAAGTATATGAAACGTTTACCCGGAAGTATATGAAACGTTACCCTCGAGTATGTGAAATGTTACCCTCAAATATGTGAAACGTTACCCTCAAATATGTGAAACGTTACCCTCAAATATGTGAAACGTTACCCGCAAATATGTGAAACGTTACCCGCAAATATGTGAAACGTTACCCGCAAATATGTGACACGTTACCCAGAAGTATGCAGAACGTCACCCGGAAGTATGCGAAACGTTCCCCTCGAGTATGCGAAACGTTACCCGGAAGTATATGAAACGTTACCCGGAAGTATGTGAAACGTTACCCTAGAGTATGCGAAACGTCACCCTCGAGTATGCGGAACGGGGTCAAATGTGGGCTGCTGAATTGGCCCAAAGCAACACATTTGGACTTTTGACAGTCGTTTTAGAACTTCCTCTCCCGTTCTAACCTCAATAACAAACAATACGCTGTGCGATAGATTACGCAAGTAGAAGTTAAAGTCTGAAATCGACTCTGAGGCGTGGAAAAGCTCTGAAAGCCCGGCAAGCAATCTGAAACTAGACGATTTCTCTTCGTTAAATGCACTGAGATAGTCAGACAGCCGAAGCATGACAAAAGCGTATTATTCCCAAGAAACACTGAGCGCTTGCAGTCTCTCGAATGAAAAACGCGAGATCTGTGGATGCAACGTTTCTCCAAAGCTGAACGAATGCCGCGCCAGACCAAAGGTGTTAGGACAGGCGTACAGCGGTCGTAAGTATGGGAGATGGTCATGTGTTCACGGAGACGACAAAATGCAGCGACTTACCTTTCCGGTCTGTAACAACATTCACATGCACAAGCACGAATGAGCGCCAAACTGAGCTCCCGCAGGACGCTATGAAAACCTCGCGGGACGCTCGGTAAAGCGTGTCATTATTCCCCGTCTTTCTGAAGGAACCCAGTTTGGACGCGTCGGATGATAAATACTCACACACCACAAAGACAAGAAAAAAAATCCCAGGCAACATCACGAGACGGAAACAAAAGCAGAAAATTAGAAAGAAGACAACACAGCACGGCTAAGACTGTTGGACATGTGAACACGATTAATAGGTTGCGTTTACTTGCAATCATTTTGTTTGTTTTTAAAGAATCTTAAAACAGAAAATCTCCAAAACATGAGGATTTTTGCAGGAGACTAATGTTCTAATGTTTACGGTCTGAAGTCCAGTCTAAATGATGAATACAGTCCTCTTCTGGTCCTAGTTGATTTGATAAACAATAAAAACCTGGTCAAAACATCAATAAAACTAGATTTCAGCTCAAAATGAACCAAAAAAATAATCAAAAAGACAATGAGCGAACAAACCGAGGAGTTATGAGAACTTCACTTCCACGGTCGAGGTTCTAAAGGTAAGTACAGAACATTAACCCAGTGACGTTTATATTGTTACGACGTCACGTGAACGCAACATATTAAGATAAATCAAGACAACACGGAGTCACTCGGAGCCGAAGCGTTACCTCTGGATGCCCTGGAACGTGCTGCTGGCCATGTCCACGATCCCGCCGGTGGGTCGGGCCACCACTCCCACCAGACCTTTACCAATGCCCTTAAAGAACCCGGCCGCGCCCTCCTTCTTCGCTCCTGAGGATGAAGAGTGATGTCATGAACCACACCCACTAAAAAGTAAACTGAAGCGCACAACAAAGCAATGTACACAATAGTAATAAGACAGCTAATGTACAAAGCTATCGATTAGCATTTAGCTCTCTAGTGAAGTATATAACATTTAAAGTGTCTTACCTTCCATGGGTTTGGTGACGATGCCTGTAACTCCTCCCACAACACCCTGAGGATAAACAAATAAATCAGCCTTTTGTATGGATTATAAAGTCCCAAACAATGACCACAGCTCGTGTCTGACCTTCAGAAATCCTTTCCCTCCTTTGGCCAGACTCTCTCCGAAGTCTTTGGGCGGTCGGTTCATCTCCTCTCGCCGCTTCTGTTGATACTCTTTGTCCATCGTGATCGCAGCCAGACCTTTCCCCACCGAGCCTGTGATTTTAGACACCATCCCTGCAGCGCCACCTGTGGGCAGAGCGCAGAAATGCACAGGTTCAATAACACTGAAGATGAAGTTCTGCGAGAACTCAAGCCAAATGTTAAAGATGAATGTTAAATCTATATGCCACTTAGAATAGAACAACTGAACACATTCAATCAATAATCATTATATAAAGCATCCATTTAGTTTGATGAATAAAATGTGTCCAAAATATAAAAGTAATGTGAAGTACTACTTACCAACAGTGTGTCCCAGAAGACTGCGCACTCCAATCACAAAACCTTCAGCAAACTCCTCCGGACCCTGAACTGCTCCCTGAGGCACAACATGAATTTAATAGGGCTGAGAAAATGATCACATTCATCTGAGGTGTGTAAACCCCGGCCTGAGGGAGGAGCTTCCTAATAACCTGTCATGTTAATCTATCCGTTTACACTGCCTAAGTTTCCCCTGAAATGTATCTTCTTTGTAATCCTAACAGCCCTGTAATAGGTCAAATAAATCCTATTATCTGACTGCAGCCCCCTCATCACTGATGAGTGCCTGTTTAGCATCAGAATGCCCCGGGCGTCTCCAGGGTTTCAGCAATCCATTATAAACAACTGGAAGGTTGAATCTTACACCTCCGTTACGACTTAAGGAAGGATTCTCTTTTTTAACAAAGATTGCCTCCTTAGCTCCTCCTTAGCTCCTCCTTAGCTCCTCCTTAGCTCCTCCTTAGCTCCTCCTTAGCTCCTCCTTAGCTCCTTAGCTCCTCCTTAGCTCCTCTTTAGCTCCTCTTTAGCTCCTCTTTAGCTCCTCTTTAGCTCCTCTTTAGCTCCTCTTTAGTCCTCTTTAGCTCCTCTTTAGCTCCTCTTTAGCTCCTCTTTAGCTCCTCTTTAGCTCCTCTTAGCTCCTCCTTAGCTCCTCCTTAGCTCCTCCTAGCTCCTCCTTAGCTCTTAGCTCCTTAGCTCCTCCTTAGCTCCTCCTTAGCTCCTCCTTAGCTCCTCCTTAGCTCCTCCTTAGCTCCTTTTTCAAACCTTTTCTCCTGCTCAGAATCTCTACCTCACCGTCTTCAATAGTGGTTTGTGGCTTTGAGATGAAGATGCACAGCGCTCTGGGGTCCTGAACTTGTGTCTTCTGTTCAGGAGTGTCTTCTGTGCTGATAAAGCCTCTTGTGCAGTGGCTGTTTAGTCTCACTATGTGGCGCTCTTTACAACTTTCTTCACTGCATTGGATAGAATACACTACATTGCTCTGTTTTTGTGTCGGCATCTTGTCCTTAGGGTGAACCAGTTTTAGTTTTAAAGTATTGCCTGGTTTAAAGTAAACAGGAACTTGAACACAGAAACTGGTCCTGGAGCATGTCACTTCTTTTCAGTGACAGAAAACAACAGGCCTCTTGAGCGTTGTAAAGGGCTGTATGAATAAAGGTTGACTGATTGAAGTACTTTGCGTTACCTGGAAGGGCTCGTAGAAGAAGGCCTCGACCCCCTCGGACAAACCTCGGATCAGTCCAAACGGGTTTCCCAAAACGTCCAGACCCAGGACCAGAACATACATCTGCTTCAGGAACTGCAGCACGCGGAGACACAACGCACAGGTTTTAACGCTAAAGCTAACGCTAAAGCTAACGCTAACGCTAACGCGGAGAGAAACAAACCTGTTCCGTGTAGTGGCTGATGACTTGCCACATGAGTTTGTCTCTGCTGCAAAACTGATACTTCACCTCAAAATACGCCAATCTGGAAAGAGATGAAGACCGAGGTCAGCGACAGGGTTTGAAGACGCGGGACAAGGACGAGGCGGGTTAAGTCTAACAAAGGCGTTTTAAATGCATTAAATGTAGGGCTGAAACAAGCATTGCGATTATTGAAATAATTGTCTTATTATTAAATGTGAGGATGAATGTTTCTCCGAGTGGCTCGTCTTATCGTCGCCCTGGACGTGTTGGCGTTTTACATTTACCTGCCCGTTAGTTTGCCCGGGTCCAGTGGCGGTTTCAGGCATGAGCGGTTGTTTTTCTGCGGTCGACTAAAGACTCTAAAACGACTCTTTACACAGTCCATTTATGTAAAACGGCAGATCAAACTCACGATTCACCCTCAAATCTTCACCTTTCCGCCGCTGTCCCATACAAATATCGACAATTAAATCGACTACAAGACCGACCGTGACTCGTCTGTCGGAAAACCCGCGGCGCTTCCCCTCACTTGAATATGATGTCGTCGACGTCCGTGAGCGTGGCGCCGATACTTTTGAGCAGCAGGTTCAACGACTGAACGGCGGCGGCCTGCTGAGAGCCGTCGTCGTCGTCGCCGCCGCCGGATCCGAGCGACAGACTCAGGTGCAGCTGTGGGGGGGGGGGAGCAGGGACGACAGCACACGGGGGTCACGACAGGCGTAAGGGGTTTGAAACATGACAAGAGAGACGTAGGCGGGACGCGGCACCTTGATGGGCGAGATGTGGAAGTGCTCGAAGAAGCTGAGGCCAGTGATGTCGGTGAGAGAAGCCTCCATCAGCTCGGGCTGCAGCATCTGAAGGTCCTTCTCGATCAACTTGGACTGAAACGACAAAGGGAAACGCATCTTACAAAGGGCTAAAATGTCACGCGGTATTTGCCCCGGACGCTCGCGTTTCAACGCTTTTACAACACGCAGATACTTTGCTCGATCAAATGTTCCTGATAAACACGTCCGTGGAAGTATACATTTGAACTGTTGGTACGTGTTGAGACTTCAGATGGAAACTCGGAAAAAGGTTGATAAAAGTACATTTAAAAATAATATGACAATCAGAATGTCAGATGTATTATTCAATCGACAATCGTGACTGATTCAGGTATGTTTTTTGTTTTTTGTTTTGAAATGATCATGACAATGTTAGAAGCATAATAATGTTGTTCTTTTATTCAATCTGGCTGTTTGTGTCACGGTAAAGCAACAGTACGTAACTTTGTGGAGGTATGAAGTTAAAACCACACTTTGGACCATTCTTCATGGAGATAGATTCAGGTTTGTGTCAAGTTTACAGCGATAACACATCTTTTAGTTTATTTATTTGCTAAAAAGTGACATACTGGGGCTTTAACTTAACTTTATCACTGTTTTGAAAAATGCGGGAATATTTGAGAGACTTGGACTGGACAAGGACTGGTCTGGTTTCGAACGGACAAACTGACCTTCTGCTTGTCGGCCTGAGGATCCACCGCCGGCGTGAACAGAGCCAAGATGGCGTGGAGGAAACCCTGGTCCACTTTCACCGCCATCTCCTGGATTAACGCCATGAAATATCTACGAGACACACGAGGTTTAAACAAGGCGGGGCGATCCACGAGCGTGGTCTCCAAAGGGGTCACACTCACTTGAACTGCAGGACGTTGCTGTGCTCGTTAAACCTGGTGATTATCGACACGTCGATGAAAGGCTTCGGTTCTGAGGAGAAGAAACGGGCGAGATTTACAGCAATGTCATGGTTTTTCATGGTAAAAGCAGATGCACATTTGTGGGTCGGTGCTTGGTCTATAACGGGACAGGGCTTATAACGGGACAGGGCTACACCGGGACAGGGCTACACCGGGACGGGGCCTACACTGGGACAGGGCCTACACTGGGACAGGGCCCAGGGCCCACACTGGGACGGGGCCTATAAGGGGACGGGGCCTACACTGGGATGGGGCCTACACTGGGACAGGCACTATACAACAGGACAGGGCCTACACTGGGACAGGGCCTACAAGGGGACGGGGCCTACAAGGGGACGAGGCCTACAAGGGGACGGGGCCTACAGGGGACGGGGCCTACATGGGACGGGGCCTACACTGGGACGGGGCCTACACTGGGACGGGGCCTACACTGGGACGGGGCCTACACTGGGACAGGTACTATACAACAGGACCTACACTGGGACGGGGGCCAGATCTACATTTTTAGGAAGTGTATTGTTGCTAAATCTGTTCACAAATCAGAGACAGACCCTACTTTAGGCAGGATTATGGCAATAATCCTAAAACGTGGGATTGACTGCACAGTTTAAGGGGGATTCATGCTCTGAAAAGGCTCTGCAGACAAATCGTATCAGATGAAACATGTTTCACCTGAGTCGAGAGCGATGGACTTTGGTGGAGGCACAGGATGGAAGACGATGGGGAAGATGGCTCCGGGAAGCTGGTTATCCACCTGGAAATAGAGTTTACAGTCAGTTAAAGAACTCTCTAAACATTTTAAAGACATTTCCAAGTAAAAATCAAAAGAAAAACACGCGTAGACATCGAGTAAACAAAATCACGGTACAATAGAATTAAAATGACCCCATTGGTCTATAGTGCACCTCATACATATCGTCTGTACTTCCCAAACTGGCCCTTGTGGGTGTGTAAGAGTGACCGCGCGGATCAAACTGACCTGCAGCCAGTGCAGCTGAGCCCTGAGGCTGCGCTGGTGCTGAGACTTCTTAAACTCCACCTGGATCCCAGACAGGAAGTTCCTCCGGATGGGACACTTCACGGGCTGACGCATCATCATGTTTGTGTCGCTCAAGTTCACCTGGAAGTATGGAGTATGAAGACACACTAACCATCAGGAGACGACAACAAGAAGAAGCACAATCTGACTGAGGGCAGAAGTAAATGAAACTCCAGGTGCAATTTACCATCTTTCATAAATAAAACTGTTTCATAATCCATTTGTTCTGACAGAGAAGACACTGAACTTTGTGCCAGTTTTTGTTTCATGTGAATGGGACTAACAGGACTAAATACAGATGAATGAACTGTATTAAACCAGGTCAAACGGCTGCTCTTCTTAAGTTTGATTTGGAGTACATTAAGAGAGACACTGCAGGTGAACAGGAAACAATCTTAGTTTACGCTTAAAAATGTAAGAAAAAATGGATTTCATCATGGAATGTTCATGTAAAAACAAAGTATTTTGTGTGTTAAAGCTGCATTAAAGTTCATTTTGTTGACATGTTACAATAAAAATGTGCAGAGGGGATTTTGAATGTGTTATTTTGTATTTAGTTGTTTTTTTTTTTGGGGGGGGTGGGGGGGGGGGGGGGGGGGGGGGGGGCATTAATTTTTTATGGTTTATTAAAACCATAAATCAGGCTTGCAATTAGATAACAAATACTTCAGTTTGATCCATCGAACTAAGTAACATTTTCACCTCATTAAACGTCTTTGTAAGTCGATGTGATGGTTAAATATGTATATTTCAGGGCGTTTTGAGTGTCCGTCGTTGCCCCCTGCTGTCTCTGAGCGGAACACCAGCTCTCTTAATGAGCTGAAGACAACTCTCCTGAGAAACCCTGGCCCTTTTTTATATTCGACAACGTTAAATGTGTTTGCATGTGATTAAACGGTGTTATTGTGATAAAGAAAGTCTGTTTTCTGACAATGCATTTTCACAAGCGACCTGCAGGGGGAGCTCTATCACCAGAGTTACTTAGCAAACTGAGCAAAAACTCACCTTTCTAATTCTAAATGGTGGGATTATGTGCATTAAAGAGACATAATACAGTGAAACGAGAGAATGAGGGGTCTTCCATCTCATAATATCACATGAAACCGCTTCTTTGTGAGCGTCTGAAGTGTCTGAAGTGCGTGACGAGCCGAGCGGCGCCGTACCTCGATGTTCCCCTCCAGCCGGACCCAGCCCGCCTCGCCCTTCGCTCCGAGCTGACTCTGGTACGTCTTCTCCAGCAGGTTTATGTTCTTCTGACAGAACGGCTTCCAGCGGTTCTTCGGCTTCATCTCCCAGACCACGCCAGAGCTAAACGCAGACAGAGAAAGACACAGGACATGACGTTTGGAGGGAAGAACGTTGTACTTGGGTAAGAGCAAATGTAAGAGGGAGCAGAATTTAAAGTTAATGGAAGGACATTAGACTAAATAAATCTGAAAACACACAAATGTTCTGTAGGAGTCAAAGTGGCATCTGAAAACTGCTCAGAAGGAGTATCATTGTGTGTAAAAGTTACTCAAGAGTATGAAAAACATTGCAGTATAGTAAGATTTAACATAACTTCTGCTCCAAATCCAACGCATTTCTCTTTTATTTGATCGAAAAACGTCTCAATACGCCACACTTTAATGAGTTCCTTTTGACGTTCAGACAGATTTCCTCTAATTCCCAAAGGTATTTTCCAGACAAAAACATTATTTTAAGCCAATGAACAGCAGATACTCAGATAATGCCTTCCGTAGGACTTTTAAGATCAAGAAAACAGCATCTGTGGCTTTGGAAACTGAACCAGCTCTTCGTCTTTAGGTCTAAACTTCAAAACCACTTTCATCATTTCAGCTTCAGTTTAGGTTATTGGTGTTATTTTACCGTTGTCCATAATATTTACTGTATATAATGGAAAAAACTGACTTGATTTAGACAAATGCCTGAAATCTTGGAGGGTTTGACGCTTTACACAGAATCTGCTGGTGCCTTCTGACCTGGGGATCCCGATGTAAGCGATCTCCTGTCGACTGGAGTTGTTGACCAACGACAGGCCCAGGTTTTGGAGCGATACTTTCACCTCCTGTTCAAACTGCTCCAGCTCCTCCGCCTGGCGAGCTTTGGTCACCACGGCAACGTCCTCCGTGAAGAGCAGGACGCGCTGGCGACCGTCCAGGAAACTCACCCAGTGGATCTGGGACAGGCTGTCGAGCGGGAACTGACCCACCTCGTCCTGCAGGGAGGGGGGGAGGAGGGGGGAGGGAAGGAGGAGGAGGGGAGAGGGGAGGAGAGCAAGGAGGGAGGGGGAAGAAGGGAGGACAAAACATCATGTAGAACGTGAGACTACATTAGTCTGTGGAGTCCTCATCAAAAGCTCTGATAAACGAGGGTCTTTGTCCTCACCTTGAGCAGGTCCAGCTCTCCAGAGTGTCCGTCCTGGCTCCACGTCAGGGTCCGAGTGTTGGCCGGCTCGTCCCACACAAACCTCTGCGCCTCGCCAGGTTTCAGCTCGTGCGCCTCAGAAGAACCACTGAAACACACACAGAACATCACATCAGGAAACACACACAGAACATCACATCACTGCAGGAAACACACACAGAACATCACATCAGGAAACACACACAGAACATCACATCACTGCAGGAAACACACACAGAACATCACAGCAGGAAACAGAACATCACACAGCAGGAAACACACACAGAACATCACATCACTGCAGGAAACACACACAGAACATCACATCACAGCAGGAAACACACACATCACAGCAGGAAACACACACATCACAGCAGGAAACACACACATCACAGCAGGAAACACACACT
Organism: Chaenogobius annularis; assembly: GCA_015082035.1. Taxonomy (NCBI): domain Eukaryota; kingdom Metazoa; phylum Chordata; class Actinopteri; order Gobiiformes; family Gobiidae; genus Chaenogobius; species Chaenogobius annularis. Next base: position 65,082 of record BJKM01001223.1, on the reverse strand, counting down.
ATGGTGGTCACCTCTGCCTGAAGCCGATGCGCGCTCGTGCCGTGTGGTTGATGATCAGAGCCGGAGCGGACCCTTCGTAATACTCGCTGAAGCTGATGACGGTGGAGTGGTCCGCGATGGTGATCTCCACGATGATCCCGCCGCACTGGGAAAACGAGGGGGGCAAACGACAGGCGCGGCACGTTAATTTGATTTAATTTAAATTTGAATATTTGAAATGTTGCTGAGAATTATACAACTTTTATCCCAGAATCAAACCAGGTCCAAAACAGGTCTAAAGCAGAATTAGATCAGGACTAAAGCCAGAAAAAACAGCAAACCAGGTTTAAACTTGTACAAACCAGGAATTATTACAGATTTTCTTTCTTGTTTTCTGGTTTAACATTTGGAAATGGGCCGGATCTTATCAGATCGTTTGGCGGGCCTGATCTGGCCCCTGGGCCTTGAGTTGAATAGCCCTGGTGTAGAGGGTCAAAAAGGTCGTTTATTTGGTCTAAATTCTGAGTGTCCCTGGTGTGATGTCACTTTTCTTCTCCACAAACACTCTCTGGATTGGCGTAAAACTATAATTCACATTTAGAACAGGCATAAACACGAGAATCCCATCTCCCGGGCAACCGCGCGGCGTTACCGAGCGCGCACAAAGGCACAGTGTAAGAACCACTCACCACGTCCAGTTTGAGCAGCGTGCCACTGTCCTGTTTGTTGAAGAAGAACGGCCGGGAGGCATAATCTGAGCCCACCACTCGGACGCACAGCTGCCCCGACGGCTTCTCCCGGCCACAGGGGGACGCACTGACAAATCAATATTAAGACGACGATTACCATAACGACTGCGCGCGCTGCACTCAGCTGCGCAGGGGAGCGGGCCGTCAAATGAGAAACGCACCTCGGCTGAAGACATGTAGTGCCAGCGCACGGAGCTGGAGCCGATGAGCTCGCCCACCTCCAGCTCGTACGACGTTTTGTTGACCACGGTGAAGAACGGACTCATGCTGACCACACCCGGGTCAGGTTGAAGCTGCTCATCTGGATGCCGACGCCCACCTGGGAACGCGGAGGGGGAAACGTCACGTGCTGGTTGTGATTGGTTGTGATTATTCAGGTCACAAGATGATCGTAGAGAACCAAAAAAAAAAAAAATTATAAATCGTGACAATTTTAGAAGCAAAATTGAGACTTTTTAGTTCAATTTATGAAAGCCATTTAATTAGATTTTAACAATTTCCAAAAAATCTAAAATTGTGATTAATCAATAAAACATCTGTATACTATATTATATTATATCTGCATGTACAAATCCGGACGGAGGTGTTGTGTGACCGGCGTCTTTACCAGGAAGTCCATGCTGTTGCTAGGGCAGCGCACGCAGCCGTAACTCCCCACAGTGTCCAGAGAGAAGGGCTCTGACCAGGAGCTCGTGGAGATCCGGAGCTGCAGCTGCGACAGGGAAACGTCTCACAATACACAAAATCACGTGACACAAGGTTCATAGGGCAAACGGGCCACAAGCGCCAAGCATAGGTATCTTGATTTTCGTACCTTCTCGGTACGGACAACGGGCCGTCAGTGGAACACTGATAAAATAACGGTTCTATAGAATTAATAATACTCTAAACAAACACAAAACAAAAACTAGGTTTGATACCTAATCTTCTAAAATGAAAAGTTAAAGAAAATTATATTATTATTATTATATTAATAGTACTATAAATATAGTTATATAATAACTAATAGATAATAATGTGTGTTTTTATTTCATAATCACCTAATTATACTCAAAATAAATCGGGAAATTGTTATTATATTATTTTTTTATAAGCGTATATATATAATATAATTAGATAATAGCTATAAAAAATTAACAGCAGTACCAAAGTTATTGAACTCGCTATTACCCAACGGGCAAGAGTAAAATTTAGCCTATAAGAAATATCATTTGAAATTTGATAAATAATAATATCATGTTATATTACTATGGACCTAAAATACAATAATTTATACAAAATATCCATGTGTTATATATATATATACACCAACCATATATTGAACTATAAGATAGTAATACAACAACCCTTAAATACATAAATCGAGTATGATAGAAGTATATTAGTATATATGAATGATATATAATAATATGTACGTCATAAATCAAGTGAAATCATCATTATATATAATATATAGCAGTCGGGTTTTAATATATTCTGATTATCGTACTCTCTGGGTTCTACATATTCTAAAGACTAATTATAAGTAGTATATCCAAAACTTATAAGTAGCGACAAACGTCCTGGTTAAAACAGACGAATCCTGTTTTCACTTTTCCTTAAAATGTCAAAAAAAATACCTAAGTCCTGGTAAAATCTGCGTTTAACGTCCTTTAAGTTCCTGGAATCAGCTCATTATTATTTAAGTTCTGTTCATACATTATCTTTCTTTCTCACTATATAGTCTTATAGTGTATATATATATATAATATATATATATATATATATATATATATATATATATATATATATATATATATATATATATATATATATATATATATATATATATATATATATATATATATATATATATATATATATATATATATATATATATATATATATATAACACACATATATATATATATATATATATATATATATATATATACACACACACACATATATATATATATACACACACACACACACACACACACACACATATATAATATATATATATATATTATATATATATATATATATATATTATATATATATATATATATATATATATATATATATATATTATATATATATATATATATATATATATATATATATATATATATATATATATATATATATATATATATATATATATATATACATACACACACACACATACATACAAAAAAAAATTAAACAAAAAAACACAAAAAAAAATAAATAAAAATAAATCAAATTAAACAAAATAAAAAACAATGTATGTGTATATATTCTTTCTTGAAGCCTTCAGACAGAATACCCGTTATTTGGTTTATATTATATTTAAAAAGTCTCAATGATCAATAGAATTAATTGTTTAAAATAATCATGCATTATTTATTGTGCTTTGATTCAAAATGTACAGATTCACTTTGAACCTCGTCTTTATGTTTTACTGTGAATGCTTTTTTAACTGTTTTAAAACATTAAATGCTAACCGTACTTGCTCGCAGTCGGTTGCTAACCGTACCTTGCTCGCGGCCTTGTGGTCGGTGGGCTAACCGTACTTTGCTCGCGGCCGTGGTCGGTTTGGCTAACCGTACCTTGCTCGCGGCGTGGTCTAGTTGCATAAAACCTATACCTTGCTCGCGGCCGTGGTCGGTTGCTAACCGTACCTTGCTCGCGGCCGTGGTCGGTTGCTAACGGTACCTTGCTCGCGGCCGTGGTCGTTGCTAACGGTACCATTGCTCGCGGCCGTGGTCGGTTGCTAACCGTACCTTGCTCGCGGCCGTGGTCGGTTGCTAACGGTACCTTGCTCGCGGCGGCCGTGTCGGTTGCTAACCGTACCTTGCTCGCGGCCGGTGGTCGGTTGCTAACCGTACCTTGCTCGCGCCTGCTCGTGGTTCGGTTGTGGTCGGTTGCTAACCGTACCTTGCTTGCGACTGTGGTCGGTTGCTAACCGTACCTTGCTCGCGGCCGTGGTCGGTTGCTAATCGTACCTTGCTCGCGGCTGTGGTCTGTGCTAACGTGTTCTCTCTCTTGTACCTTGCTTGCACGCTTGTGCAGTCGTCGGTTGCTAACCGTACCTTGCTCGCGGCTGTGGTCGGTTGCTAACCGTACCTTGCTCTTGCTGAACAGGTTCTTCTTCCTGAACGAGAACAGGATGATGTCCCTGAAGTCGGCGGGGTGCTTGACGCTCACGTCCTCGGCGCGGTACTGCAGCACGCGGGACGTCTTGTTGATGATCCAGTACGGGCTGAAGAGCGACAGCAGCAGGCGGCCGGACGAGCGCGACACGTGAACGCTGACGTCCACGCTCAGCGCCGTGTCCGAGTCGCACTGCAGGCCCACGCACACGAACTCGGGCAGGTCCGGCTGGATGCGCAGGTGCCCGTGCGAAATGCAGTCCCGGCCCTGGTACTTCTTCAACACCAACGACATAATCTCGCCGGCGATCCGAGCGTTCAGGAGGTCGGAGGTGCTGCCCTCGGGGAGCTCGAAGGAGTCTGCGGAACTCTGGGAGAAGGAGACGGTTTGTTATTGCGTTAAGAAAAACATCAAATTCAGACTAGATTTGACCTCCCAATATTTCGGTTTAAATGATGTGATTCTGTTCTGAAACACGTCCAGGAGATTTGACAAAAAGGCCAACAAACTGACAAACTAATACAAGAATTACACTTATTTCAGAACATGTTGTTGCGGTTTGTGGAGGAAATTACGTTACTACGACAACTGCAGCCTTTGCGGTTTGCGATTATGGTTAATTGAGCTGGTCTTGACTTGGTTCAGTCCCGGTCAAGTCTTGAGCTAGTCCTAGTCTGGCAGGGACAAACATTTTCGGACGTACCTCACCAACTCATAACATTTTAGAATCACCACAGTTCTCCACAGAATCAGCAGCAGTTCTCCATACCTCCAGCAGGTAGCGCACGGTGTAGGGCAGCAGGTTCCTGAGCGTGGCCACAGGGTGAAGGTGGATGACGTAGGCCGCCATTCTTGGTCCCAGTCCTGCTCGCCGTGGTTCGCGATGTGTCGAAGCTCGTCGGGGATCGCCAGCGTGTTCACCATCAGACCCACTCACACGGCAGCATCCCACTGTCTGCGGACGGGCACTGGAGCTGCGACGCCACCTGCAGACACCCCACACCAAGGAACAGGTAGAATTACAAGAAACCCCAGAAATCCCACTGTATTGATTATTTTAGGACACTTCGCAAGGAGATTAGAGTTGTGCAAAGAGCTCACGTGACGCTAAATAATTAAACACTAGTAATACGTTTGTCTTCCATGGCGCCCCCTCTGGCCTTACCTCTGAACTGCGGTGGACCTGTTCCTTCCAGGACACACAGCTCAGTGAAGGTCCGTACTGCAGCTCAAGGGGCCCGGCCGGACGCACAAACAACTGAGACCTGAAGAGAGAGACGTAACGGGTCGTTTGTTCCAACTTTTGTGGTTTTCAGTCTTGGTTTAGGGTCTTGGTTTAGGGTCTGGTTTAGGGTTTAGTGGCCCTGGCTTAGTCTTCAGTCACCTGTAGCCGGATTAAAACTAGTTTAGGGTCTATGTGGCCCTGGCTTAGTCCTCACGTCACCTGTAGCCGGATTAAAAGTAGTTTACTCTGGACTAGTTTCCGTGTATTTTTGGCAATTAATTCAAATATTTTCAGGAGTGACACGAGTTCAGAAGAAGACACTTTAGGTTGTGTTTCACCTGTACGCCTCCAGGGGAATGTGGAAGTCCTTGGGCAGACTCTGGTTCGGCCTGTCCCAGCGGCTGCAGGTCTCTGGAGGCTGGGCAGTACTTCAGGACGGTGAACGGGACCGAGAAATGGTTCCTGAACTGAACGCAACAAAAGAAACGCCACAGAACGAGGTTCAGAAAGAGGTTTAGCCGCATCTTAGACCTGGTTTAGCCTCATTTTAGACCTGGTTTAGCCTCATTTTAGACCTGGTTTAGCCTCATTTTAGACCTGGTTTAGCCTCATTTTAGACCTGGTTTAGCCTCATTTTAGACCTGGTTTAGCCTCATTTTAGACCTGGTTTAACCTCATTTTAGACCTGGTTTAACCTCATTTTAGACCTGGTTTAACCTCATTTTAGACCTGGCTTAGCCTCATTTTAGACCTGGCTTAGCCTCATTTTAGACCTGGTTTAGCCTCATTCTAGACCTGGTTTAGGCTAATTTTAGACCCGGTTCAACCTCGTTTAAGACCCGGTTCAACCTCGTTTTAGACCCGGTTCAACCTCGTTTAAGACCCGGTTTAGCCTCATTCAAGACCTGGTTTAGTCTCATTTTCGAACTGTTTTAACCTCATTCTAGACCTGGTTTAGGCTAATTTTAGACCCGGTTCAACCTCGTTTTAGACTAGGGTTAGCATCATTATAGACCTGGTTTAGACTCATTATAGACCCAGCTCAGCCCTAAACTAAGCTAAATAAAGTCCGTGTTTAGCTCTAGTGGCACTTGCCAAATCTTGTTTTACGAGGGAAAAACTGCAGTATAGAGTAGCTGTAGTGCAGTCCCCTCACCTGTAGGGGCGCTCTGACAGTGATGACCTTGTTTCCCTCCGCGGCGTCGATCTGCAGCAGCACGGACACGGCCTCCTGGAGCATCGGGCCGCGGATGTTGTACAAACGCCTCCCGGGTTTGTCCACAGCGAGGTTTGAGATCTCACTGTAGCCCGACGGCACTGCAGGAAAACGCCAGAGAAGAAGAAGAAGAAGAAGAAGAAGAATGAGTACTGTCTGCTACGGCTGCTTTTACTGCCGCGGACACGCACGACCACGAACAAACATGACCATTTAAATAAACAGAGGGGAACTGTCGCAAGGTGGAACCAGTCTTTTGAAACTGTGCATCAAGATAACTTTCAATGTGACGGGTCAAAGTCGCTCTTAATCAGCCCGTTTTGTTTAGCGGCACAGTACGTAACCTTTTAGCCGCAAAATAAACTAAAACAAAAGCACAAATTTGTCTGGTTTTATTGCACTAAAATGTATTTAAAAATGACTTTCCTTTCTGCATGGAATGTGGTTTTAACTCTCCATTTCCATGGATTTACGCCTCCAGAAAGTTCCGCACTGTGCCTTTAACATTTTGTTCACTCAATCTGACACAAACACAGACCAATGCTGAGGTTGAAGAGGCAGCTCTCCTGCCGCTGCAGCGCTGACAGTTTCCCTCTGGACAGCGGCTCCAGCGTGGAGTAGTCCAGGTCCATGCTCCGGTCCACGGGCAGCTCGTGGAGTTTGCCCTGCTGCACCCCCACCACCGGCCTCAGGTTGGCGCTGTGCTGCACGATCAGAGGGATGCCCAGCGCGTTCCTGATGGTGAACGGCGGCTTTTCCTTCAGGGCGTGGTCGAACGTGGACGCTGTGCCCTCTGACATTTCCTGGAAAGTGTCAGAAGAGAAAGAACTTCACCTCAGAGTGGGAAAAAGACCTCCTTAAGAGCAGCGCCAAGGATTTAAAAAGCACAGAATACATTTAATCTGCTTTATAATGACGACTCTTATCCTGCCTTTGTAAAATATGAACACAATTAGGGCTGCAACGATTACTCGAGTAAATCGAATAATTCGATTACAAAAAAAGCTTCGATTATTATTTTATTGCTTCGATGATTCGTTTAATTTACATATTTAATCAAAAACACGTGAATCTGTGGCGCGCGGAGCGCACGGAATGACTTGTGGCGCTTTTGTTTCACACGGAGCTTGTTCCGCTCGGACGAAGGCGCAACAAGGAAGAGAGCGGCGCGTTTGAAAGAGTTTGAAAGAGTTTTGACGAGAGAAAGAGCCGTGGATCTATTATGATAATCCCGAGCTGCAACTCTAAACACCGCATCTAGCTCCGCCCACCCCAGCCCCGTCGACACACGCCACCGCGGACCCCCGCGCTCCCCCACTCAACAACTCTGCTTCCCAGTCACAGTCGTACTTTTAAACAGCCAATGCACATGGAAACAGCGCGGAGGACCGCGGTTATGTTATAATAATCTGTTGTGAAACAGAAAGCCCGAGAAGCGGAGGCCAAAGTCACACGGAGCCAAAACGGCAAAACGCAAAATGCTCAAAACGCCAGGACCACCGGTCCCACCCAACATAACGTTTTACAAATGTCTTATTTTAAGTGATGTGACAGAGCCACTGTAACTGTTTACAGTCTATGACAAGTTAATTAAGTCCTTTATGTATATTCTTTATATACAAACAGAACAGTTTGGACTGAAGTGAAATGTTGCTGTTTTGGGGACAAATTTATATGAAATTAAGAATAAAATTTGTTATTTTAAGCAGAAATTCCTTATTTTGTATTTGTTTGTTACTATGAACTATAACGTTTATCTAAAAAAATTATTTTAAATGTGTTTAAATGGTTTACTGAATGTACAAAAAAATTAACCGATTACTCGATTAATCGAAGAAAAGAATCGATAGATTACTCGATTACTAAAATAATCGATAGCTGCAGCCCTAAACACAATAGTTTATTAAGAATGATTATTGAGGCTCAGTAACTACTTCACTGATACTCCAACACTAATTACTAACCCTAACTTAGTCGTTAGCCTGTTACGAAGCTGCTCTGGACCCGCGAGCTCGTACCTTGCCCAGGTTTCCGAGGACCTGGAGGCAGCTCTGGGACACGGTGATGTTCATGGTGTCTTTGGAGCAGATGGTCACCGCCGTGCGAGGCTCCGGCAGGATCACAAAGTCCTCCCCATGAACCGGGCTCCTGTCCTGCACCGGGTTGTTCTTCATCTGAAACACGTGACACCTTATAGGACCTAAACACTGAACCACAGCTTCTACTTTTGTTTTTGTTCAACATCTTCAGCCTCAGACATCATTTCAAACAGTTTAGAATCTTGCAGCGAAATTCAATGATTAAAACAGGATTTCAAACACACATTTTTACATTAGAATTTCTCAATTTCTATGTTTTTAGGGCCAACGATTATTTATGTGGAACATTGAGCTTTTTAAAATACATTTTAAAAAGGTTGAACTAAAGAGACTGACTGCTTCTACAACGAGAATTTTTACAAATAAAATGTATTATTGATGAAAATCTGATTGTTTTATAACATCATCAAATCAAAAGCTCTAAAAAGAGTCTTTTCATTAGTGTTTTAGAGTCCGTTTAGTCCAGATAACGATCACGACATTTTAATTAGCCTTTATCTGAGCAGGAAGTCCCATTGCGATTAAACAGATTCACATTCAGAGGGTTCTAGTTCCCCGGTGTTTAAGAGGAGGAGCTCGTAAACTCAACTCCAGCAGTGTTTTTCACGAGGAACACCGTGATGACAGGGGTCCGACGCTCATGGGAGAACATTTTGCGCGTCATCAGCAGGACTTGAAGCGGCTTTACCTCCAGCGCCAGGTTCCATCTGCGCTCGCCGCCGTCCACTCTCTCGATCAGAGGCTCCCACACGGCATGGACCTCGTTGAAGTAATTCACCTGCAGACGGTTTGGAGCACTTTGTCAGTACCTTCGTGCGCTCAGCCTGATACAAGCATGTGCCAGCGTACCTCCAGGGTCATGTCGGCGGTCAGGTGGAGCAGGGAGGACCAGTTTCGAGCCAGCCCACTGAAGGAAGACTCGGCCAGCAGCAGCGGGACGGTTCTGTGTCCCAAACCGGACTCCAGAGTGACCTGCACCACCTGAAAGGCCGAGCGTTAGGGTCGAGTTTAGGGGGGGAAGATGAAACGATGGCATAAATTACGCTTGCGTGAAATAAAACCAAGTTAAAATACTGTCGTTTATACAAAAGAGAATGGTTTTGTTGGAGACAGAATTAACTTAAATGTCAATAAAAGATCGATTATGAAATGTGCTTGTTTTTGTATAAAATGAGTACAAACGGTTCATTTTGTTTTCTTCATCAGTCACAATAATAATCTCGCTTTAGAGTTTCTATTATTTGTTGTTTATCATCTGCCTTTTCTTCAGCAGGAGATCTCATTCATATTTGTCAGATAAACAGACAGTTCTGATTCCGGGGCTTAACCTTTGACCTCACCTTGACCTCTGCCCTGAAGCGCTCCCCCTCGTTGGCCCCGTCGCTCTCCTTGAAGCTCTCGGTGGCCTCGGTGGCCTGGTCCACGCCCAGAAACCACAGGTTACCGCTGTAGATGTCCGTCACCGACCACAGATCGCTGACGTCCGGCGCGCTCTCCCGGCTCGACTGATCCTGGGGCGTCGCCGAGGTCATGGCCGCGGTTATGGTCATCACGGTGTTCAGGATCACCGGGGAAATCTGAGCGAACACATTTGGAACGTCGGCGAGGGCGGCATTGACACGCACCGATGTTTTCGTAACGCATCGAGTGGTAAAACGTGTCCGGACTGAGGGTCAAGTATCCCAGAATCATGACCGGACCGTGACGTTAACGACAGGAGCGCGCAAATGTCACGCCATCTCAAAGCTGGATTATTAAACGTGCTGTTCGTTACCTTGACGATGACCTCCTCCACGGTCACGGAGCCGCTCAGAGGTTTGTTTGGGTGAGTGTCGGTCTCCAACAGCACAGAGCACGGCCGCAGCACCTGGAAGAGCAAACCAGCATTTAAGTTGGGTTTGGAACATTCTAATTTTCATTTTATATTTCAACATATATAAATTATGTACGGTTCCTACGGCTATTTTCATTTATGACATTTAGTCATCATATTTCAACCTTTATTTGGTTAATAATGTATTTAAAAATCTCAGTGAACAATATAAATCATAATCTGTTTAGCTGGCTTTGTATGTCACAAAACATTTGAACTCGAGATTGCTTGTGATTTTCATCTCACTGTCATGACCTCCCTAAACCGTTACCGTGGTGACAGCGTGTCCTCCTTGCCCCTGATGAACGGACATGCGAGGACCCGGAGCTCCCTCAGGCTGGCCCTCATGCTCTGGCCTCCCTCGGCCATGGTCTGCACGAGAGCAGTCGCACTGAAATGACACCACCAGAGCCGGAGCATCCGCCTTCATCAGACTGGCCACGAACACCACCTCGGGGTCCACCACCACCGCACGCAGACGCAGCCTGGGACCTGAAGAGAGAAGAGAGGGGACTGTCAACGTCTGAGGAACCCACCGCACGCAGACGCAGCCTGGACCTGAAGAGAAAGAGAGAGGGGACTGTCAACGTCTGAGGAACCCACGCACGCAGACGCAGCCTGGGACCTGAAGAGAGAAGAGAGAGGGGACTGTCAACGTCTGAGGAACCCACCGCACGCAGACGCAGCCTGGGACCTGAAGAGAGAAGAGAGGGGGACTGTCAACGTCTGAGGAACCCACCGCACGCAGACGCACCTGGACCTGAAGAGAGAAGAGAGAGGGGACTGTCAACGTCTGAGGAACCCACCGCACGCAACGCAGCCTGGGACCTGAAGAGAGAAGAGAGAGGGACTGTCAACGTCTGAGGAACCACCGCACGCAGACGCAGCCTGGACCTGAAGAGAGAAGAGAGAGGGGACTGTCAACGTCTGAGGAACCCACCGCACGCAGACGCAGCCTGGGACCTGAAGAGAGAAGAGAGAGGGGACTGTCAACGTGCTGAGGAACCCACCGCACGCAGACGCAGCCTGGGACCTGAAGAGAGAAGAGTGAGGGACTGTCAACGTCTGAAGAACCCACCAGCACGCAGACGCAGCCTGGGACCTGAGGAGAGAAGAGAGGGACTGTCAACGTCTGAGGAACCCACCGCACGCAGACTGGGACCTGAAGAGAGAAGAGAGAGGGGACTGTCAACGTCTGAGGAACCCACCGCACGCAGACGCAGCCTGGGACCTGAAGAGAGAGAAAGAGAGGGGACTGTCAACGTCTGAGGAACCCACTGCACGCAGAGCGCAACCTGGGACCTTGAGGAGAGAAGAGTGAGGGGACTGTCAACGTCTGAAGAACCCACGCCACGCAGACGCAACCTGGGACCTGAGGAGAGAAGAGAGAGGACTGTCAACGTCTGAGGAACCCACCACACGCAGAACCCTAGAACCTGAGGAGAGAGTTGCTGTATCGTGTGCATGTTTTGGGTTTATAGGGGAAACCAGATGCAGGGAGAAACATGCAAACTCCGCACAGTCCCGGGACTTCAACCTGGACCCTTCTTACTGTGAAGTGTGTGTTGTGGCATTTCTGTGTTTGCCCTTTCGCCTCACCGCTCCTGGAGTCCGCGCCGGCAGGTTCGGCGGTCTGTCTCAGGGGCAGTCGCTCGACCTGACCCGAGCTCGGCGGCCGGCTCTGCCCCTGAGGAGACGCCTGCACGAAGAAATCTGCCACGGCCATCAGGAACTCCACGCTGGCGCAGAGACTCAGCTTCTGCAGCACGGCGACCACGTCCTGCTCCTGCCCGCACCTCCGGATGGTCAGGTCGATCATGGGCTCCAAGCTGCCCTCGTCACGCCGGCCCACCATCCTGACCGGGCACAGGCACAACACGTTTACATGGAACTACTGACAATCGCACACAAAATGATGAAGTCTGCGTTTGTTTCACTGTTTGGATCATGTTATAAACCGCATGTAGAGCCTGCTTTAAAAGTGCACTGTGGGACTTTTCTGGTGTCTCTGTGGAAATAGGTTAGTTTAATGCCATACTGTGGAACATTCTATGGACAGCAGTAACATCTCCATTGAGACTCCAAAACATCGTGGTGACGTAGTTGAGTTGTGGGCCCCGGAGGAAAGGACTCACCGTGACGTGACCCTGTCCATGTCGTCGCGCAGGTCGTCCAGCGTGCAGGAGGTGAGCACCGTCTTCAGCTCCATGCTCCCGCTCTTCAGCATCGTGCCCGAGGCTCTGAGCTGCAGGAGGGCGAACTGACCCAGGCACAGGGGGCGCTGGTGCTCCAGGACTGAAGGCTGAGGAGAAGAGGGTCGGAAGTACATGAGTATATGTCATTTTGACCTAGAACTGGGCGATAAGTCAAACAAATCAATAGTTTTTGACCTCAAATTAAAACAAAACAAAGCTTTTGATGTTCATTTCTTGAACATTAACCTTTAGCATCTCCATTAAACTCCTCAAGCTTCTCTCTGACGATTTGAAGAGTTTGGTTCAAGCTCCGTTTCAACCCACGTTCGGAGAAAGTGTTGATACAAAATGCAGTGGACCGACCTGTTTAGGGTCATTGTTGTACAGAACCAGTCCAAGAGAATCGATGTTGAAGCTGAACTTGAGCGTCTCCATGGATCCCTCCTCATCTTCAGGACCGGGGACGACGGGCTTTTCACCATTTTCTGAACACGCATGAAGAAATAAACACATTAAAGACGGTTATTTTATTGTGTTGAGACTTTTTAAATATTCAAACAATAAGAACTCTACCAAATAAAGGACAACATTTGGGGACATTTTTTATTTAATAATGTTATAAAAAACATCTTTCTACGTTTTAGAGTGCATTTTGTTCATTCTTATTTTTTTTCCATGAAACACGGAACAGAGAGCAACATCTAAAATACAAAGAACACAAGTAGCACTAAACAGAATCAAATCACAGAACAGTTGGCTGACAATAAGAGTGTCACAGTTTCTCATATTCAGTTTCACATTTTTCAGGCAAAATTCCCTCCAGACATGTGACTTTGTGTCCTCCACTGGGATGTCACACCCTTTCCCACTCTTCGTCTGTCAAAACAAGGTTCCCTTCTCTTTCTCATTTGATTTTAATATATTTAGTCGAGTGGCTGTTAACAATGCAGTTAAAATATATTCTCTTGAAAGTTCTGATTTATAAGCCTTGATAAATATTACGTAGACAAGCAGGGGGCGAACTCCACCATAAAAGACGCACAGTGCACCTTGAAACCAGGACCCATCAAGGACTCAACCAGGGCCAAATTCACCACTAAACCAGGGCTACAGCAGTCTCTTCAAAACCATCGCAGCAGTACAAATCGGGTCTTGGTCGGGGTCTTGGTCGGGGTCTTGGTCGGGGTCTTGGTCGGGTCTTGGTCGGGGTCTTGGTCGGGGTCTTGGTCGGGTCTTGGTCGGGGTCTTGGTCGGGGTCTTGGTCGGGGTCTTGGTCGGGGTCTTGGTCGGGGTCTTGGTCGGGGTCCTTGGTCGGGGTCTTGGTCGGGGTCAGGGTATTGGTCGGGTCGGGGTCTTGCCCCCACTTGTATTATCAGACCTGTAAATCCTACTCTAATCCTGGTTCGGCCCTGGTTCGGCCCTGGTTGGCCCTGGTTCGGCCCTGGTTCGGCCCTGGTTCGGCCCTGGTTCGGCCCTGGTTCGGCCCTGGTTCGGCCCTGGTTCGGCCCTGTTCGGCCCTGGTTCGGCCCTGGTTCGGCCCTGGTTCGGCCCTGGTTCGGCCCTGCCTTACGTGTGTAATATCATACCTGTAGGGGGCGCTCTGAGCTGGACGCTGCTCTCTTGTTTTGGGGACACTGCTCTCGGCGTCGTCGGCCTCGCCCAGGTTTTCAGTCAGAATCCTCAGCAGAACTTTGAGGTCGGACTGGCTCAGCTCCACCTGAAAACAGAAGACGACACTTTCAGACATGCCTGCAAAAAGGAAATGTCATGTTTTTTCAACACTAGAGGGCGCTGGAGTACACCGAGCTAAGGTGTGACGTAACGGAACAACAGTCTCTCAAACTACATCTCCTGAACAAAACTGTACCTGAGGTGGACGACGAGTGGGCTGGACCAAAGTGGAAGGAAATTAAAGACAAATGTTATATTACTATTATTATTATTATTATAACTCCTGTATCATTCCATGACTAATTCATTCACATTGTCTAATAGATCACAATCCTCTAGTCTGTGAGCAGCTTCAGGAAATCAAACTTTATGAAAGAAAAAGTAAAGTTAATGTAAAAAACAAACACAAAAGAGCACTTTACATTTTAGGTTTTTTAAAATTTATTTTTCACTATTGACGATTGTAATGACTTAAGTTATCTTCCAAAAAAAAGTTCACGTTTTGCAATTGCGATTAGATTTGTGACGTGTTTAAAAAAAGGTCCAGGAGCGTTAACATTCCAGAGAGACGGAAAGATGAACAAATAAACTAAAACAAGAATCTCAAAGACAGTTTATGTAGTAGGGCTGGGGATCACAGGGTCCCAAACGATTCGATGCGATACACGATAATCACGATTTAGCGATAATCGATATATTGCTCATGATATTCTACAGATTTAATTTAATGTTATCTAATTTTATTTAATTGTATTAAATTGTATTTATTCAATTGTATTGATGTATTTATTTATGTATGTATTATTCATTTATTACTTTTATTTTTTTTATTTATTCATCATTTAACATTTCATTTTCTACCGCTTGTTCCCGTTAGGGATCGCGGGTGACTGGAGCCTATCCCACCTTTTGGGCCTTAGGCGAGGTACACACTGGACAGGCTTAATTTAACATTTATTGTATTGATTGTTTTTATTTAATTTATTTCACTTTATTTATTTGATCATGATTACATTATCAACCCAGTGCATTTTAACAACATTTGTCTTTGTTAAACTTCGACCTGTACAAACTAAAAAAATGAAACTCATTTTAAACATCAAAACAGTCAAAATGTTTTGCATAAACGCGTTTCCTTTATTTAAACAAGCAACAAAACTGTAGTGTGGCCACAAAATAATACCTAAAATGACTCATGCCAATATATCAATGCAGCAGCCCACGATATCGATGCTGTATCACCAAATTGCAGCCCGAACAAAAACCCGTTTTGTTTTTAGTTCTTATGATTAAAATGTGAAGAATAATCATTTAAAAACCAAATACCTGAGACCTCGCTTCAGTAAACGAGTCCATGTTGAATGTGCAGAAAAAGTACCCTGTATGTACCCTGAATTCACCCTGTACGAACCCTGAATTCGCCCTGTATGTACCCTGAATTCACCCTGTACGAACCCTGAATTCACCCTGTACGAACCCTGAATTCGCCCTGTATGTACCCTGTATTCACCCTGTAAATGTAACCTGTACAGAACCCTGTACATAACCCACTGAATTTTAACCCTGTACCTGTACCCTGAATTCACCCTGTAATTCACAGCCTGTAGCGGGCCCTGTACGTACCCTGTACGTGACCCTGGATGTACCCCTGGATGTACCCTGAATTCACCCCTGTACGTACCTTCTGTACGTACCCTGTACATACCCTGAATTCACCCTGCACGAACCCTGAATTCACGCCCTGTATGTACCATGTATGTACCCTGAATTCACCCTGCATGTGCCCTGTATGTCCTCTGAATTCACCCTGTATGTATCCTGTATTCACCCTGTATGTACCCTGAACTCACCCTGAATGTACCCTGTACGAACCCTATACAAACCCTGTACGAACCCTGAATTCACCCGTATGTACCCTGTCTGTACCCTGTATTCACCCTGTCTGTACCCTGTATTCACCCTGTACGTACCCTGTCTGTACCCTGTACAAACCCTGTCTGTACCCTGTACAAAACCCTGTACAAACCCTGTACGTACCCTGAATTCACCCTGTACGAAACCTGAATTCACCCTGTACGTACCCTGAATTCACCCTGTACGAACCCTGAATTCACCCTGTATGTACCCTGAATTCACCCTGCATGTGCCCCGAATTCACCCTGTATGTACCCTGAATTCACCCTGAATGTGCCCTGTATGTACCCTGAATTCACCCTGTATGTGCCCTGTATGTGCGTGCCCTGCTGCGGCCCTCGTACCTTCATCGGCTTCATGTCTCCTTCGATCTCCACGGCGGCCATCTTCTTGTTCCAGGCTGGAGCCAGGTTTCTCCTGATCTTCAGCTGGAGGTTCACGGCCTCCAGGAGCTCCACGCTCGGCCCCTCGGACTCCAGACCCACACTGCTCCTGCAGTGACAAAAGAATCAACATCTGCAGAAGATCCACCCGTATTCAGACCACATCGTGACAGAAACGTGTTCAAACAGGTCTTTAAACGCATTAGGTGTTTGATTATCAGACAAATGTGAAACGTTTGTCAAATTATTCACAAAATGTGCAGAAATATCACCTTCCAATCCAATCCAACGTCATTTGTATCACACATTTTAAACATTTCATAAAAAAGATGGTTTCAAAGTGCTGCACATTATAGCAACAGAAAAGGCTCTAAATGTCAGCAAAATGAAAATATTAATATATACATTTGCAACCAAATGGACCCAGATAAATCCAGTCAGAACAACATGATTAAAGCGTCCTTAGAAAGAGGACACTCAGGACAAGCTCAGACACAAGTTTGGTCCAGTTCACGGCTTTGGCTGAACCTAAACCGATTTTTGATCATATTTCGTCACAGATCGATTGGACTTTGTGTGTTTTGTCTGAAACGTGACGCAAAACGTGGACAAACCAGGTCTACATCAGGACTAACCTGGTCTAAACCAGGTCAACATCAGGACTAAACTGGGGTCTAAACCAGGTACCAAACCACCTGGTGTCAACATCAGGACTAACTGAGGTCTAAACCCAGTAACAATCAAGACTAACCTGGTCCCTAAACCAGAGTCAACATCTTAAGGACTAACCTGGGTCTAAACCAGGTCAACATTCTGAGGGAGCTAACCTGGGGTTCTAAACCGGAGTCTACATCAGGACTAACCGGGGTCCTAAACCGGTCTACATACAGTGAACTAACCTGGGTCTAAACCAGGTCAACATCAGGGACTAACCTGAGGTTCTACCGGGTCTACATCTAGGACTAAATATGGTTCTAAACCGGGTCTACATTCAGCGGACTAAACTGGGTCCTAAACCAGGTCTACATCAATACACATCAGAAGAACTAAACTGGGTCTAAACCGGGTCTACATCAAGGACTACAGGTCTAAACCAGGTCTACATCAGAACTAAGAACAGGCGTTCGTACATCCGGACCTAACGGCCTACATCAGGACAAACAGTCTACATTCAGACCTAAACCAGGTCTAACATCAGGACTAAACCAGGGTCTAAACATCAGGGACTACAACCAGGTCTAACATCAGGACTAAACCAGGTCTAACATCAAGGACGAAACCGGTGTCTACATCAGACTAAACCGGGGTCTACATCCCAGAAACTAAACTGCGTCTAAACCAGTCTACATCAGGACTACATCTGGACTATTTAAAGGCAGGCTAAACCTGGGATCAAAGCGGGTTCAAAGCGGTTCAAAGCGGGTTCAAACGGGTTCAAAGCGGTTCAAAGCGCGGTTCAAAGGCTGGGGATCAAAGCAGGGTTCAAAGCGGGTTCAAAGCGGGTTCAAAGCGGGTTCCCAACGGGTTTCAAAAGCGGTTCAAAGCGGGTTCAAAGCGGGTTCAAAGGGTTTCAAAGCGGAGCCAACCCTCAGTGGAAGTGGAAGCGTTCTGACCTGGACAGTTTGAGCTGTGACAAGCTGCACGTCCATGTTGTCGATCACGGCCGGCAGAGGACAGCCCTCCACCTGCTGCAGGGAGAAGCTGTTTGCCGACGGTGATGAGGACCCAGGTTTCCAATCACCAGCGCGTCGTGGGAGTTGGAGTACCTGGGGGATGATGATGAGCGGAGCCTTCAGGCCTGATGTCCAGGAGAGAACGGGAAACTCTTCTGAGGCGAAGTCGCGCACGCTGGAGGCGGCCTTCTTCTGCCCCTGCGCCATGTAGCCAGGCTACTGGTCACTTTCATCTTTTTCTTTTCTAGAGATGTGATAATCTGCCTGGCTCAGAGCCTCTTTGGCCGGTCTGGAAGTTATTAGAGAAGTTCTGCAACACCAGAGGAACTTAGAGCTAGACCTGTGTATATAGGTTCTGGCACGTCAGTTAGGAGCGGAACCATGACATTTGAGAAAACAAATCTACTTGAGAAGTGTTACAAATGCATTTGGAGTTTTGAGCCGTATGACAAAAGAATATGTGATGCTTTTACACACAGCACATTTGAGAGCTGGACTGGTTTGTAAAGTATTGCATGAACTACCAGCAGAGACATGATGAACTTGTGCAGATAAACCACTTGGACGCAGCCCACGTTGAGCTTCACTCTTCCGTCGCTTTTGGCCGTGTCGGCGTAACTCGCTCCTTCAGTGGCGTTTGGCGTCAGCGACATGGAGAAACTGAACACCTCGTCGCCCACGATGGAGATGGCCTGAGGAGCAGAACTGTCATGAACGACCTACACTAAACTGTCTGAGGTGTTTACAGCTCATGGTATCTGGAGCTGACCTTCTTGTGGATGCACTTTGGATCCACATTTAACACGATGAAGTCTCTGAGTCGAGCTGAAATGTGGGTCTGAGGTCCCTGCACCACCATGGAGCCATTTACACCTGCGAGAGAGACATTCAGCAATCTCATATTCATCTTAGCACGTCAAAAGTGTTTGATCAAACCGACTCGAAAGAAAGTGTCTGAGCTCCTGTAGATACACCACAGTCTGTGTTAATGTGGTGGACAAATTCGACAAACCTTGGAATTTGATGTCGGCCATGTTGCTCTTCTGGTCACAAACCAAAACGTTAAACGCTCCGAGCGTCGCCATCACTTTCAGGTCAATCACATGATCCACAGGAGAAACCAGGGCAGCTGCAGGGAAAGAAACACGTTCAATAAAGGATTTGTAAAGTCTCTTGTTAGGCTTTGTTTTTACTGTTAAGTAAAATAAATAAATAATCCCAATAAACTACAGCCCTGATAACGTGATTCCCACAAACAGAAACGATGGAACATTGTGAGACTTGAACATCAGACTGAGGCAGATGCTTTGATGCTCTCATAGTCATATTACTGGTGGTTGCACTGACTGGACTTGGCGGACACGCTCTTGTCCTCAGGTTTGGTCCGAGTCTCTCTCTCCGCCGACGCCGAACTCATGGGCGCCGTCACCGCAGACAGGAAGTTCATGGACGAGAGCAGAGCCTCGGTGTGAAGAACCAGGTCCAGAGAGGTGAACACCACCTACACGAGGACAGAGAACCAAAACAGTGTGAAGAACCAGGTCCAGAGAGGTGAACACCACCTGCATGACGACAAAGAACCAAAAACAGTGTGAAGAAAACAGGTCCAGAGACGTGAACACCACCTGACACGAAGGACAAAAGAACCAAAACAGTGTGAAGAACAGGTCCAGAGACGTGAACACCACCTACACGGAGGACCAAAGAACCAAAACAGTGAAGAAGCCAGGCCAGAGAGTGAACACCACCTACACGAGGACAAAGAACCAAAACAGTGAAAAACCAGGTCCAGAGAGTGTGAACACCACCTACACGAGGACAAAAGAACCAAAATCAGTGTGAAGAACCAGGTCCCAGAGAGGTGAACACCAACTACATGACAACAAAGAACCAAAACAGTGTGAAGAACCAGGTCCAGAGACTAGTGAACACCATCTACAACGAGGACAATCCCAAAATATGGGAAGTTTGAAACCAAGTGTTTTTAGTGAGGCTCAGAGAGAAACGAGGATGGAATGAAGCTGAAGACATCTCCTGGCTTGCCTTGTAGATCATAAACCGATGTTCAGAACGTTGGTTACGCGCTCATCCACCATTACCTACTGTTACGTCTTGAGCCGCCTGAAAATGCTGAAAAGACTACACGTTCATCATCTGCTCCGTGTTCTTGTAAGGACCGTAGAGAAGTTTGGCCCAATTGCGATCGGCCTGAAATAAAAAGTCCGATAAAGCGTTGTTTTGTTTAAATTGTCTTTCTCAATTTGACAATCATTCGCTAAGCAGTTCAGGACTTTGCATTAGACCCACCTTAAAATACATGCAACTATTGAGTAGCTCTCTGCTCCTGGTCTCCGCTGAGGAGTCTGATCGATAGCACAGGTCCTCTCCATTCATGTCTCAACACAAAGACACAACAGATAACACTAGTGGAAACACAGGGGTTACAAAATAAAACCAATAACAACCTATAAACGAAACAAATGAAATAATAATAATAAATTTATTTTAAAGAGCGGCCTTTCAGAACACCCAAGGACACTTTACCAAGAGAATAAAACAACAGTAATAAAACCCACAGTACAGAAACTGGATGATGGTGTTGGAGTGACTGAGTTATGGTGGTGTAGGATTGTCTGAACAGGTGAGTTTTGAGTCTGGATTTTGAAAAGTGGTGAAGGGTGTCTATGTTGCGGAGGTCAGGAGGGAGAGAGTTCCAGAGCTTGTCAGGAGCCAGAGCGGCTGCAAGCCTCTGCCCCCCATTGAAATAAGACGGAAAAGAGGGGACAGAGAGCTGAGAGCAGGAGGAGGACCTGGAGGGAGCGAGAGGGAAGTGGAGATGTGAGGAGCGTCAGAGATGTACGGTGGAGCCAGGTTATGGATAGCTTTGAAAGTATTCAGGATATTTTGAAGTTGAATCCCGTTTTTCTATGGGCCCCAGTGAAGTTGGCTTGAAGGATGGGGGTGATTGTTAGGCGGAGGCGTCCTGAGTGATAATGCGGGCTGCAGAGTTTTTGGAGAAGCTGCAGTTTCTGAGGGATTGTATTGGGGAGACCAAAGAGGAGAGAGTACAATAATCGATCCGGGAGGTGACTAGACTTCTAGCTGAACAAGTATGGCTGTTGGTTGCTGAGGAGTTGAGGAGGAAAGGACGGAGACGAGAGTTGTTGCGAAGGTGGAAGGTAGGTCCAGAACGAGTGATGTGTGTTGATGTGGAGTGCAAAAGAGAGGCGTGCTGTCAGAGATGGATGACACCCAGACTCTTGACTTGAGGAGGGGAGGACAGGATCAATAATAGAAATTGTGAAACTGTTTGATTTGAGAGAGTGGAAGGTCCGGTGACCTACCAGTATGAACTTCGGGTTTTAGAGCTGTTGAGTTTGAGGAGATTTGAAGAGAACAGGAATTGATTTCCTGCAGACCAGAGGGTCAAGAGAGGCTGGTGGAAGTGACATGCAGTGGTATTCTAGAGGGAGAGGTAGAGCTGGGTGTCATGCCGCGTAGCAATTGCGAAATTAATGTTGTGTTTACGGCAAGATGGAACCAAGAGGCGGAGAATGTAGATGATGAAAAAGAGGGACCATGACAGAGCCCTGAGGCACACCAGCTGGGACAGGTGAAGGGGTTGGATTGTGGATGTTCAGTTCGTGGATGAATTGACTGCGACTCGCGAAGACCTTAAAATTGGCTTTCTATGGCCTAGTATCGTGGTTCTTTCGGTGGACACTGTCGGACAAATGTGCAGCAGGTGAAACACTGAGTCCATATTCGACGACAGCGAGGAAACAGGTAACATGGACTTATGCGGACTTGTGATGAAGCAGAAATGTCCAGGCGGAAATCCAGATAAAAGCTCCTTTTCATTTTTAACACAAATACGTGAGTACTAAACCTGAGCCCTGGGCGCTTACAACAGCAGAAGACAGCACATGATTGATTTGAACTGGGAATAAGTCACAGTTTTATGTACAGGCAGATCAAAGCCCCGCCACTCGCGATAGAGAGTTTCCTTTTAAAAATCAGCGAAAGCCAAAATGGAAAAATAAAAGAAAGAGAGAAAAGTCGTCTAGAACACACTTAAGAGCTAAAACTGTTCTAGCGGGCCACGATTAAAACCGCTCGCAGATGTTAAAGGCAGATTCGACCACTAAAACCAGTCTCTTGCGTCTCTTGCACATTGAATATTGGATGGAAATCGCTGCCGGACTATGACACTATGCGATATAGGGGCCTCAGAACCCCTGACATGGACAATACAGATGGATGACACTACGGAAAACAGGCCATCACAAAAAAAAAAAAAAAAAAAAAAGGATGGACACAAACCGCAACCTAACGCACTAAGCGCCTGGACCGAGACCAGCAACTGACGACGCGGGAACAACAACCTGGAAACCCGACACTAGATGTACCAAGAATCTGGATCTAAATGGGATTAATTGAACCTTCTCTGACCGCGTTCTTTTCATGGGGATCGCCCTCTTCGACCGGCACGTCCCCCGTACAACGTACCCCCCCCTGCTACAGCGTCCACCCCCCCCCCCCCACCGTACAGCCGCCCCCCCCCCCGCCGTACAGCGTCTCCCCCCCATACAGCGCCCCCCGTACACAGCATTCCCCCCGTTACCGTTTGAACTCCAGGCAGTTCATGGACTTCCCATGCAGGCATGTACGACGGCGGCGCACGTGTCGTATTTTGCGCTTACTTTGGTGTCGATTGCCGAGCTGCGCCGCGTGGAGGACCAGGAACAGGAGTCTCCACGCCGACTTTGGGCGTTTTTCAAGGGTCAACTTCACCTGGTTCTAACGACGGCAGCAAAAAAAAAAAAAGAAGAAATAACATGTCAAATCAAACCGTAAAAATTACTCCCCGTGTTATTATTTGGAGGGCTGCGATGACGAGCGTGGGCGCATAAACGTCTACTATTCGAATCTGAGGTGACGGTCATTAACGTCGACTTCGAAATGAGCGTGGGGTCATAACGGCACTGGTCGAATGAGCGTGGGAGTCCAGAACGGCGAACTCGAATGAGGCGTGGGGGTCATAACGGCGACTGTCGAATGAGCGTGGGGGTCATAACTGGCGACTGGATCGAATGAGCGTGGAGGGGTCATAACGCGCGACTATCGAATGAGCGCCACCAGAAGAACCAGCTGATTGCCCAACGTGGGGCGTACATTAACGCGCGACTTCGAATGAGCGTGGGGTCATAACGGCGACTTCGAAATGAGCCGAATGGGTGGTCAATAGACCAGGCGTCACAATCCGAGCAGTCGGGGTTCATAACGCGCTTGGACTTCTGAATGAGCTAGGGCAGAAACAAAACGGACACTACGAACATGAGCGTCGGGGTCATAACGTCGAGACTGCTCGAATAAGACGACCAGGGGTTCATAACGTCGACTCCTCGATATGATCGTCGGGGTCATAACGGCCGACCTTCGAATGAGCATGGATTGTCATAACTGCGACTAATCGAGATGAGCGTGGGAGGTACATCCCCCAACGGGCGATCTCGAATGAGCGTAGTGGGGTCATTAACGGCGACTTCGCAGAATATCGATTGAGCGGTGGGGTCATTTAACAGTGGGAAGGTCATAACGGAAGCGACTCTCGATATGAGCGCCCTAGGGGTACACATAACGGCCGACTATCGAATGAGGCAGTGCTAACGGGCGTCCAGTAACGTTCGAATCCTTTTTGACGTTTAGATGTATGAAATGGCACCGCCTTTGTTATAAAAAAAGGATCCATTGGCTATGTGTTATTAGGTCAGTATTTACAAAATATTAACACATAACGAATCATTAAAACACAATTATAGATATTTCTTTCTTAATATTAGACTAGTCAATAATGAAGTAGATTTCATTGTGCCCTTGTATTTTTGATGATTCTGACTCTGATTTCTCATTAATGTATACAACACATATTTCTGTCCCATTACATCATCCATCTACGAAGACACTTCAGAACCATATTTCTACCTTTATTTGCGTTGAAAATGTCAGTTATAATAGCATCACCACGGATCAATAGAGAATTAATCGTGGTTGACCAGCCGATAACAACCAGCTGCGTCCAAATTATTTCCATTCCATTTCTGAGACGCGTGATGTTTTTGTTCTTATTAAATCTACAGAAGATGGAATTCACCTCTTTGATCTCAAACTTGAGACAGAACGTTGACGGCGTTCTCCAGCTCGGACCTGTTGTCCCGCCGCTAGCTCCGACGTGGACGTTCCAGCGGGCAAGCGGCGCCTCCTTCTGCCGCCCGACAAAACTACCCCTTTCTCTGTCAACACAAACCCCACAATTTTACACACAAACGTACACAAAACAGGCCATTGAAATTGTGCGAAGAAAACACTCAAACTCAACAGCTGTGAGGCCAAACAACGGCGTGTCCGAAGAAGACTCGTCGAAGAAACTTTTGCGCCCGAAGTTAACCTCAGAATGTTCAATGAAATTTGTCAAAAGTCTCGCAATGTTTTTCTGGCACTCAGAACACGTCTAGTGATTTGATGGTCAGAGCCTACCGAAGAACCAAACATATGGGATATCCTGTCTAATCTGAAATGTCAAAGTGTTGTGAAAAACTGTCAAGTTTTTGTCAGTTGGCAAAAGCTGGTGGGAATCAACACCTTTTAAATTAGAAGAGATACAAAGCCACAAATATCAAATGAGATGTATTTTCTCCCATGGTGCACTGGGCCATACCCTGAGCCAGGTTCCTCTGCACGGCGCTGCCTTCACCGATGTTGTGGACCAGGATCTTCATGAGCAGGCTCAGGTCCTCCTCCCCCAGACTCATCTGAGACACAAACACATTCTGCATCATCTGCTCTGCTCTTGTCCTTTAAACGTGTTCCATCTACTGGCAGCAGAGGGAATTACCACGGGGGAAAACAACAAAAGCTAGCTCGCCCCGACATGCTAATGTAAGCACGCCGTGGCAATGAAGGCGATTTGAGTCAGAAATGCTCTGAATGAGTCTGAAGATGATTTATGGAGTTGAAAACAGCACAGGAGGCGTCCGGTTCTTTACCTCCGACCAAACAAATCTGGGACATTTGAAACCGAGGCTCAGAGAAGGACCAGAGAAGACGTAATTTAAGAATGAATTAAACTAGTTTGAAAGAAGCTAAATAATGCTCCAAGTGTGTTTGTGATGAGGAACAATGTTAGAAAAGAGACAATTAATTTGGCCACAATTAATCAACAAATTGTGCATTTACTGGTCAAACTTAATTGGCTTGAGCTACTATATCGTAATATACCCATTTATTTCCTGACTTAAAGGACAAATATGATACATTATTGTGATTGTTCTGCCTTTAAACCTTTCGTGTGCACCTTTAGTTTGGCATCTCATGTTTTAGAACACACACGAAAAAGGTTTATAACAAACACAATTACATCTGCTGTTTCGTCTGGGACAAACAAAGCACCATCTACTGGCTGCAGACGGAATTACACACGAGTTTAAAATTGAAGCGGTTGATTCAAGCAGTTGTAGTGATTGTGATGAGATGTTTGATGAATCCTGGTTAGAAAGTCCTCTCCCTCCTCTTTTTTCAAGTTCATAAATTAAGTGTGAATGAAGCCAAATGCTGCTCCAGGTGTGTTTGTGATGAGGAACAATGTTAGAACAGGGTTAAAAGAGAGAATTTTTGCATAATGTGTGTCCTTTAAAGTCCTATTATTTCTTAAAATAAAATAAAATATTACAACAATTTTAGATGACGTGTAAGAAATTGACTCAAGACATGATATTATTGCGATGTATAACAGCCAAGTACGATCTAACGTTGATCCCGGTCTTACGTTGAGCTCGTGCAGGATTCCTTGGACCTGGATTCCTGGGATCTTGTTGAACCAGGAGGAGCAGAGGTTTCTCGTGACCAGGAGCTCGAAGCTGATGGGCTGAAGCATCTGCACATCAGGCACCGTTTGTTTCTGAGTCAATCTGCAAACAAACAAGTGTTACATTGTGAGCTACGGCCCGAGAGAAGAGGGAAATGACCATGAAAGTGTGCCGTGATAATAAGTGCAGTAGAGAAGGTTGGCATGACAACAATACAACTGTGAACTCTGAACTTCATTTGAATGAGACCTTTTCATCTTTCCCAGCGCCTGCGTGTTAAACACAAACGTCTATCGGGCCGGTCACTTGGATGGGTTAGGGTGAGGGTTAGGGTTAGGCAGACGAGACTAACATGTGACTGTTTCTACGGTGTGTATTTGAGGCACGAGCACGTCTCTGCGACACCTGGAGAGCTTGAGTTGGCTGAGCTTGACCTCCATCTTCTCCACCACCGCCGGCAGCTCCACGCCCTCCACCGGCTGCAGGGAGAAGCTGTTGCCGACGGTGATGAGGCCCAGGTCCATCACCAGCGCGTCGTGTTGGAGTCCTGGGGGATGATGATGAGCGGAGCCTTCAGCCTGATGTCCATGGAGAGCGGAAACTCTTCTGAGCGAAGTCGCGCACGCTGGAGGCGGCCTTCTCTGCCGCCTGCGCCGTGGCCTGGCTCAGAGCCTCTTTGGCCGTCTGGAAGTTATCGATGAACATCTGCAAACACCAGCCGTTTATCAATGACAAAACAATCAGCAGCGACAGACTCGTTTAGTGTAGGCTCCATCTGTGTTTCGTTAAGCCTTCTGAAGCTTTAAAACGGTGCATTATGTAACTTTTCAGATGCTCGTCTCCAAGGACACATTGAGGCTTGGCCCGGGGTGGCGTTAAAATGATTTATTTCCATGGACACAAGCATGTGACAGGTCAGATCTGTGGAGAGGCGACGCCGCTCACAGTGAGAATACAATAAAGATGGATGCGTCTAATGCCATACTGTGGAACATTCCAATAACATCGCCAAGACGACAAGCAGGACGACCTCCCCGCACTTAAAGTTACATAGTGCAACTTTAAATGAAATGCATATCAGCCCACATGTTCTACTTTGTGAATTTAGTCCAAATACTTGTGTTATTTCATCAAATATTGTTTTTGAAGATGCGATGATACACAAAGTTCCAACTAAACAGGTATGACATTTTTACATGACCAATTTAATTTAATTTAAGATGGTTAAATGAGATCTATTATAATATTTCTAAGCAATGAACAGGGAACAATGAGGCTCATGAAACACAGATGGAGTTCATGACGGTAGTAACAGGTGCACACAGGCAGAGGGCGCTGTGGTGATGGAGGTAAACACTGAGGAGGTGAAGAGCACAGCACTGATGGAAAGGAGTGGTATTATTATTATTATTGTTATTATTATTATGAACATCATCATCATCAGGCGACGGGCGAATGTCATGGTTCAGAAGCCGTGTCCAAAATGCACCTTGCACACATTCAAGAACTGCCACGCGTTTAAAGTCCGATTCGAGTATTAACTGGAGTCGTCTTGGGGGGTTTGAAAACAGGCATTAGGTGCAGTAAAGCCTCGTACGATGCAGTAAAGTGGGGTAAAACGCCGTAAAGTGCATGCTGTACCTCGTCCGCAGACCCACACTCAACGCTAAAAGAAGCCTGGGGGGGGCAGAAGAGAGCGAGCGGACACAGGGTGAGAGCATGCAGGACAAACAGAAAAGAAGGTCACCGCTCGTGTACAGTCAAAGAACACGACACACATTTGTTACACACGGATTAAACAAGAACCACGGGCGGCGAGCAGCTGCGGCGTCAACGTTCACCTCTGCGCGTCCGAAAGGTTTGTTCAGAGCGACAGAATCAGGGTTTTCAAATGTTACTTTCTACGACAAACAGGGAAATAAAGTCAATATACGGCTTTTGAGTAATGATGCTCCATGGAAACTTTAGCTTGGAAATTTGGGGAATTTTCAAAACTAAAACAACAAAAAACATAAAAAAAACCAAGTTACAGATGTAACTACGGTTCTATGAATCCTGGCATGTTTTTGCTCATTTTTGGGAACATTTCTACTGACCTTTTATAACGACTTATTACGACACAATGAATACACAATGACGTCGCACACAAAACTATAGAAAGTGCTATTCTGAAGGTTTTCATCCTCTTCCTCACGGTTTACTTCTATGAGGTTTATATTATATGTTCAGATATGTTCTTTTGAGTCCTGCCACAGAAAGGATCACGTGTGTTCAGATGTTGCATGTGCAGGGACCACCTTCAGTAGTGTCAATTCCCAGTTTATTCCCAAGAATCCCCCAAATATTCCAATAAATCCTGAAATGTTGCGACCCTATAGCACAGAAACTAACCCTAAAACGTCATTTCTTTTGGCTCAATTCACATTCCTGGTTCTAAAAAGTGTCACTTTTAGGACATTTCTAACAGAACGACAGTATATATGGTTGCGTTTGATCATTTTAGGACAGAGAAATGTAAAAAAACAGTTATGACAAACGACACACATTTGAAAAAAACGAAAGACGCAAATAATATCAGACAGAAATGCCAGAGGTTAAATGCTGTAATATTACTGGAGTGTTTTAAGTTTGCGTGTAAGTCTGACCAGCATCGACATGAGGAACTTGTGCACGTAGATGATCTGGATGCAGCCCAAACGCAGCGTCACTTTCCCGTCCACCTTCGACACGTCGCCGTAGCCGTCTGCCTTCGTCGCGTCGGGGAACAGGGACAGCTTGAAACTGAACACCTCCTCCCCCATGATCGACACGGCCTGGAACGAAGGCGCCGCGGGGGGGTTAGAAGGTCACGGAGAGGAAGCAAGAAGATGCCCCTGAAAGGAACCCTCACCTTTCTGTGGATCGTGTCCGGGCTGACGTCTGTGACCACGATGTCTCTGAGCCGGGCGAAAACTTCCGTTTCTTTTGCCCGCACCAGCACTGAAGCGTCGATGCCTGAAACACACAGATGGAAGGGCTCAAAACTGACGCCTCATTTTAGAACATGTCCAGCCTCATTTTAGAACATGGTCCAGCTCAGAACATGGTCCAGCCTCCAGCCATTTTAGAACATGGTCCAGCCTCATTTTAGAACATGGTCCAGCCTCATTTTAGAACATGGTCCAGCCTCATTTTAGAACATGGTCCAGCCTCATTTTAGAAACATGTCCAGCCTCATTTTAGAACATGCGTCCAGCCTCATTTTAGAACATGGTCCAGCCTCAATTTTGAACATGGTCCAGCCTCAATTTTGAACATGGTCCAGCCTCATTTAGAACAGGTCCAGCCTCATTTGAGAACATGGTCCAGTCTCATTTTAGAACATGGTCCAGTCCTCATTTTAGAACCTGGTCTCAGCCTCCAGCCTCATTTAGAACCTGGTCTCAGCCTCATTTGAGAACCTGGTCTAGCCTCATTTGAGAACCTGGTCTAGCCTCATTGAGAAAACCTGGTCCTTGAGAACCTGGTCTAGCCTCATTTGAGAACCTGGTTTAGCCTCATTTGAGAACCTGGTTTAGCCTCATTTGAGAACCTGGTTTAGCCTCATTTGAGAACCTGGTTTAGCCTCATTTGAGAACCTGGTTTAGCCTCATTTGAGAACCTGGTTTAAGGATAAGGCCAGACCAGGATAAAGGCTCCACACACAGTTTTACCTTGCACTCTGATGTCTGCGATGCTCCTGCGATCGTCACACACCTCCACATGGAAACAGCCCAACATCGCAAACAACTTGAAGCTGAAGATATCTGCATCTTTGGCCCCTTTGGACACTGAAAGCAGAGACAGTGTACAGGTCTACAGTTGCTACAGGTTCAGAGTAGCTCCACTGCACGTCTCATTCATGCTCACTGGTCTTGCCCTGCGTCGTCTTGTCCACCTCTTGTTTCTTGGTGTCTCGTTCCTGTGACTCTCGGAGCTTTGCAGGAATGGCGCCGTTCATGAAGTTCACTGTGGACAGAAGCGCTTTGGTGTGGAGCAGGAAGTCCAGAGCCGAGAACTCCACCTGACACAAGGAGACAAGGATCATGTGTTATGATTAATCACACAACGCTCAACTCTCACAGTCCAAATAATAACAAAAGATCATAATTTCAGTTTCAGTTCATTTATCGCAAATTCAATTGCAATTAAAACACTGAAAACAATATCACAATTACATTTCTTACAAAAATGTGCAGCTCAACAAAACACCACACAGCTGATTAGTGCAGTAAATAACATGTTTTTCATGTCATACTATGTTGATCTTGAGTATCTCCTGAAACTCACCTTCAGAGTCTGTTCTGTGTTTGCAAACTGTGTCTGAAAGCTGGGCCCGCTGGGGTCGGCCTGGAAACCAAAGACACAACGTTTGTGAAGGCCTTTCATGAACCATAAGAGATGAATATCACCAAGATTCACAACAGGTCGTGTCAGGCCTAAGCCAAGTCTGGGGGCCCTTCTCCGGAGCAGGGGGCCCTTCTCCGGAGCAGGGGGCCCTTCTCCGGAGCAGGGGGCCCTTCTCCGGAGCAGGGGGCCCTTCTCCGGAGCAGGGGGCCCTTCACACACTGGAAGGACGCCCTGCTCGCGTCACATGTTCAGCTTGTCCTCATGTGAGGACCGACTGGGCAAAGACGGTCCATGCTTACCTTGATGAACTCCACTTTGAGCAGGTTGACGCCATGTTGTTCTGAAGATCTCATGAGATGAAGAGGTTTTCTGCCTGCTACTCCAGAGGAGAAATACAGAAGAAGCTCACATCTCCAAATCTCCTTGTGGCCTGCGGCGTGACTCAGTGTGCGTTACCTGGCACGTCGCAGTAATCCAGCATCACTCTGTTTAAGTACGCCGTGGCGCTGAGGTCGTAGCTGCGTTTGCGTCCTTCTGCTCCGAGCTGACACACGCTTAGCAACAGGACGGTTTTCTCCTGGTCCGCCTGCTGCGTCAGCTCCAGCAACACCTGCACGCCACGCGACAGGTTAGTCTACTCGAGTACAACAAATAACACGTTTACAGAGTGCTTTTTGTTCTGTAGACAAATAATAATCAAAGAAAATGGTGGAAATGCCCGTTTGACAAAGAACTGCAACAATTAATCAATTAATCGCAGTCATATTTTGATAAACGTCATGATCATCTGGACTAAACATCGTCCGGACTAAGCATCGTCCGGACTAAGCATCGTCCGGACTCAGCATCGTCCGGACTAAGCATCGTCCGGACTAAGCATCGTCCGGACTAAGCATCGTCCGGACCAAACATCGTCTGGACCAAACATCGTCTGGACTAAACTGACTTTAAAACACATACAAAAAGACAGTTTATCACAAAAACAGCGACATTATTAAATCGAAATGTCCAAAAGGTATAAACGATCACAGATTTTCATCAATAACACACTTCATTCATAAGTATGTTCCATCAAGAAGACATCAGTCGTTCCACCTGCTTTCGGTTAATCGTTTCACTGTTCGACCGTTAATATTCTGGTTAATAACAGGCCCAGTGTCGCTACGTTCACGGCGTTTTGAGAGAAACTACGGACCTCTTTGACTTCGAACTTGAACTGGACTTCTGTGAGCTCCTCCAGGACGTGCTGATGCTCCTCGTCCGGAGACTTCTCACTGACGTCCTCCTCCGAGTCTGTCGCGAGACACAGAGCGAACAATAATGAGTGGAACACAACTCCGCTTGTGTTTTTGATCACGTCGCAGTATTAGACCTGGAGCTGACACAAATGAAGGCTTTTTGAACCATTACTGTCAAGAGTACATGGAGTTCTGTTTTTCCATCTTACTGGCGACATCTCCTCGTTTTGGTTGTACTGTTTTAATCACAACAAATCAAATGCATGTCGCGCGCAAAAGTGAATAACCCAACACGTGTTTTGGCCTTTTTTTGGCTCCAAAATGGCTCTTGGTTTTACTTTTAGTTCCAAATATTGTGTTTTGACTGACCCAATGTTGTGCTATTTTGAATTAATTAATTAATTAATTAAGTACTGCACCAGTTTGGAAAATGGGAATTACAAAATGGGACAAATTATTATTATATGAATATGTTCCAATTCTTCTTCTTTTTTTATGCCACTCTAATTTTCAACTTTTTACTCGATATGAGTGGTTTTCTTGTGGGGGGTTTTATTTTCTTTTGGGTCTTTTTTAATGGCTTTATTATTATTTTTATATTCTTTATTTTACTTTTATTTATTTGTTTATTATAATTTATTTATTTAATTATTTTTTTATTTCTTTTATATATTTTTTTATTGTATTTATTAGAATAAATTTAATTAAATGTATTCTATTTTTTTCTGATGTAGTTGTTTTATGTTCCATTTTTGATTTTTTGTAAATGTAAATTAAATTTCCAAAAAGTGTTTTTAAACATTTTTTCCATGTTTAAAAAGTAGGATTGTGTTCAGAGTTCACATTATAAACGACTCCAGGAGCTTTAACGCGTGAGAGAAAACTGAAATAAACCAACACAAGAATCAGGTGCGTTTCAGAACGTGTTTGTGAAGACTTTTGTAAAAACACGGTGGAGTTTGTTGCTCATTTCAACATTGCGCGGCTCTGATACAAACATAACGAGTGTGAATCTGAGCCAAACCTGTGTCCAGAGTCGGGAGAATGGCTCTCTGAAGGTTCAAAGCTCTGGGTCTGGACTCGGCCAACGACAGGACCTGGACCAGAACAAACACACAAAGATCACAAAGATTTAGGCCAAACTACCCGGCTTTTTTTAAACTCTTTTAAATCTAAATAGAATCGTGATCATTTCTTTTCTCAGATTCTAAACAATGTCGACTTTCTAACTCAGAAAAAACATTGAAACAGTTTTTTTAATACATTTCCGCAGCTGAATTTTGCGTACGCTTTCAGAGTAAAAACACGGTCTGAGCGAATCGTTTTAGAGCTCCGCAGACCTTCACCTTCTCGGCGGGCGTGGACGGAGCGGTGCCCGCGTTCGGCAGAGGAATGCTGTCCACCAGCTCAAACAGACTCTGGATCTTCTGGTCGGAGATCTTCACGTGGAGCAAGGGAAGTTCTCCTGAAACCTTAAAACCTGCGGCGAAACCTTAAACCTGCGGCGAAAAAAAAAAAGGGGGGCGAGCGTTTAAAAGCGGGTCCACGGTCACGGCGTCGGGCAAAAAGGTCAGCGTGTGTGTGGAGGGTACTTGGGCATCCGGGCGTCGTTGTCCACCATGCTCTTGGCCAACTGCAGGCTGAAGTCCATGGGCTGGAGGACGTGCTGGAGCGAGGAGCTCTGCTGACACGCCGCTCTCCACTCTTCTCCTGCTCCACACACAGGCACACGCACACACACACACACACACCACACACACACACACACACACAGACACACACACAGACACACACACAGACACACACACACACGCGTCACATATTCATCGCCGAGCTTTTATCTGGCCAACGTTTGTGACAAGGAAAACTAAAAACAAGAACTAAAAAGTCAGTTAAAGAAGAAAATATGTTTATTTCTGCAGATCGCCATTTTGGATTTTGTGTTCATCGTAAACGACAATGTTGAAGCAAAACGACGGGTCCATTCACTTCCTGTTTGAGGCTGTTTGAGAACTGATAAAACCCCGCCTCATCCTACTGTTAAGCCCTGAAGCCCCGCCCTCTTCCATACTGATAAGCCCTCTTCCTACTGTTAAGCCCCGAAGACCCGCCTCTTCCTACTGTTAAGCCCCGAAGACCCGCCCTCTTCCTACTGATAAGACCCGAAGCCACGCCCTCTTCCTACTGATAAGACCCGAAGCCACGCCCTCTTCCTACTGATAAGCCACGCCCTCTCCTACACTGATAAGCCACGCCCTCTCCTACACTGGTAAGCCACGCCCTCTCCTACACTGATAAGCCACGCCCTCTCCTACACTGATAAGCCACGCCCTCTTCCATACTGATAAGCCCCGCCCTCTTCCATACTGATAAGCCCCGCCTCTCTATACTGATACTGGATTCTGGTTGCACTGAAAACCGTACTGTACATTGCACTAGTCTAGTAAGTTAGGCAGCTACTGTTTGTTATTATGCACTATTTAATGTTCACTCAATCTGTACTACTTAATTTATCATATGCCCATTTGCTTTTGTAAATTATGTCTATAGTCCCTGTTTATAGTCTACATACAGTTAATGCACAATATATATAATATAATATAATATGCACTTTACCTTAATCAATCTATCTGTATATTGTACTATATACTACAGCTCCTTATTTTAGCTATCACCTATTTATTATGATCTGTATATTGTACTTACTTTTATTGCGCTCTGGTTGGATGCTAAACTGCATTTCGTTGCTTTGTACTTGTACATGTGTAATGACAATAAAGTTGAATCTAAATCTAAATCTAAAATCTAAGGCCCGCCTCTCTATACTGATAAGCCCCGAAGCTCTGCCTCTTCATACTGATAAGTCCCGCCTCTTCATACTGATAAGTCCCGCCTCTTCATACTGATAAGCCCCGAAGCTCTGCCTCTTCATACTGATAAGTCCCGCCTCTTCACAGTGGCCTTTCACCGTAAAAAGCAGCAGACTTTCATTCACGGTGCGCGTTTTATTTTTGAAAAGGAGCGATATGATAAAGTGCAGGGGTGTGTGGGCGGAGATAGGGGGTAGGTGAAAACTGGAAGTCTGTGAGCACTGGAGCCTCAGTTGCAGGACAATTACACAAAATACAACTCTGAGTGGCTAACGATGAGGATAAACGGGTGTAAAAAGGTTAAACGCTCTTTAAAAGATGACTTTGCAGAATATGTCTCCTTTAATACAAACTAAATCTGTGACTGCATTTATGAATATTTTAGTCGTATTTGAAAAAAAAAAAAAGTTGCAAATGAGGAAAGTATGAAACGCATTGAAAAGTGATCAATTAAATCCCCCAAACAGACATCACAACATTCTATACACAATTTAAAATAGATAGTTCAACTTAATTAAATGAATATTGTTAAAATGCAAATGTTTTATGTACAGTGAATCCTGGGGTCTGTTCAATCATAAATGCCATGTAATCAATATAATCAGTATTCTAAAGATGATGCA
Source organism: Chaenogobius annularis (assembly GCA_015082035.1). Classification (NCBI taxonomy): domain Eukaryota; kingdom Metazoa; phylum Chordata; class Actinopteri; order Gobiiformes; family Gobiidae; genus Chaenogobius; species Chaenogobius annularis. Next base: position 30,024 of record BJKM01001223.1, on the reverse strand, counting down.
TTTTATGAACTACAAACGCAGCCTGAATGTCTGTCCCGCTCACTGACCCGACTTGCTGTAGAGCACTTGCACTTTGCGCAGCTGGACACTGAACCTCTCGTAGGCGCGGTCCATGATCTCCTCCAGAGAAGAGGAAGGGGAGGGGCTTAGCACGGCCTGCTCCACACTGTTCAACTGCACACAAACACACACACAAACACAGTACACACACATTACACACAACAACACAATGTTCAACTGCGCACACAAGCACACACACATTACACACTGTTCAACTGCACACAAACACATTACACACACATTACACACTGTTCAACTGCACACAAACACGTTACACACACACATTACACACTGTTCAACTGCACACAAACACATTACACACATTCAACATTGCACACGCATTGCACACGCATTGCACACGCATTGCACACGCATACACACATGCACACGCATGCACACGCATTGCACACGCATTGCACACGCATTGCACACGCATTGCACACGCATTGCACACGCATTACAGACTGTTCAACTGCACACACAAACACACACACACTTCACACTGTTCAAGTGCACACACAAACACACACACATTACACACTGTTCAACTGAACTCACTCACTCACTCAGAGCTTGATTATCTTACAGTGTAAACATTTCCCAAACACACAGAGTAACTGTACCAGAACACAGTAACGCAGTATAGTACTTCGGTTTGAGTAAAGTAAACTGTATTCTGGACACAAACACAAAGAGTAACTGTACCAGAACGCAGTAACGCAGTATAGTACTTCGGTTTTGAGTAAGTAATGTATTCTGGACACAAACACACAGAGTAACTGTACCAGAACACAGTAACGCAGTATAGTACTTCGGTTTGAGTAAAGTAACTGTATTCTGGACACAAACACACAGAGTAACTGTACCAGAACACAGTAACGCAGTATAGTACTTCGTTTGAGTAAAGTAACTGTATTCTGGACACAACACACAGAGTAACTGTACCAGAACACAGTAACGCAGTATAGTACTTCGGTTTGAGTAAAGTAACTGTATTCTGGACACAAACACACAGAGTAACTGTACCAGAACGCAGTAACGCAGTATAGTACTTCGGTTTGAGTAAAGTAACTGTATTCTGGACACAAACACACAGTAACTGTACCAGAAAACAGTAACGCAGTATAGTACTTCGTTTGAGTAAATAACTGTATTCTGGACACAAACAACAGAGTAACTGTACCAGAACGCAGTTAACGCAGTATAGTACTTCGTTGAGTAAAGTAATGTAACTGGACACAAACACACAGAGTAACTGTACAGACGCAGAGTAACGCAGTATAGTACTTCGGTTTGAGTAAAGTAACTGTATTCTGGACACAAACACACAGAGTAACTGTACCAGAACGCAGTAACGCAGTATAGTACTTCGGTTTGAGTAAAGTAACTGTATTCTGGACACAAACACACAGAGTAACTGTACCAGAACGCAGAGTAACGCAGTATAGTACTTCGGTTTGAGTAAAGTAACTGTATTCTGGACACAAACACAAAGAGAGTAACTGTACCAGAACGCAGTAACGCAGTAGTACTTCGTTTGAGTAAAGTAACTGTATTCTGGACAGAAACACACAGAGTAACTGTACCAGAACGCAGTAACGCAGTATAGTACTTCGGTTTGAGTAAAGTCACTGTATTCTGGACACAAACACACAGAGTAAACTGTACCAGAACGCAGTATTTAACGCAGTATAGTACTTCGGTTTGAGTAAAGTAACTGTATTCTGGACACAACACACAGAGTACTGTACCAGAACGCAGTAACGCAGATAGTACTTCGGTTTGAGTAAAGTAACTGTATTCTGGACACAAACACACAGAGTAACTGTACCAGAACGCAGTAACGCAGTATAGTACTTCGTTTGAGTAAAGTAACTGTATTCTGGTACACAAACACACAGAGTAACTGTACCAGAACGCAGTAACGCAGTATAGTACTTCGGTTTGAGTAAAGTAACTGTATTCTGGACACAAACACACAGAGTAACTGTACCAGAACGCAGTAACGCAGTATAGTACTTCGGTTTGAGTAAAGTAACTGTATTCTGGACACAAACACAAGAGAGTAACTGTACCAGAACGCAGAGTAACGCAGTATAGTACTTCGGTTTGAGTAAAGTAACTGTATTCTGGACACAAACACAAAGAGTAACTGTACCAGAACGCAGTAACGCAGTATAGTACTTCGGTTTGAGTAAAGTAACTGTATTTCTGGACACAAACACACAGAGTAACTGTACCAGAAACGCTAGTAACGCAGTATAGTACTTCGGTTTGAGTAAAGTAACTGTATTCTGGACACAAACACACAGAGTAACTGTACCAGAACGCAGTAACGCAGTATAGTACTTCGGTTTGAGTAAAGTAACTGTATTCTGGACACAAACACAAAGAGTAACTTACCAGAACGCAGTAACGCAGTATAGTACTTCGGTTTGAGTAAAGTAACTGTATTCTGGACACAAACACAAAGAGTAACTTACCAGAACGCCAGTATAGTACTTCGTTTGAGTAAAGTAACTGTATTCTGGACACAAACACACAGAGTAACTGTACCAGAACAGTAACGCAGTACTTCTCTACAGTAAGAGTGTATTGTCAGCACTTATGGATAAAGGGGTCCGTGCAGAAGGCGTGTAATAGTGAAACAAACCTTGAAGCTTCCGAAGTCCACGATGATGAGGTCCGAAGTGCTGCTGTAGAACCCCGACTGTGGCAGGACCAAATAGGACGCTTCAGGTCGATCTTCAAGTCCAACACTTTCCTGGTTTCAATGATGTGCGACAGACCTAAACGGGAACAGCATCGACACACAATCGTCATGACGTTCCCGTGTGTGTCAAACGTCTGCATTCTGTACCAAAGGCTCACGCGGACCTGATGCCGTTTTGTCTTTGATTTCCTCCAGTTTGGACAAAGTGGCAGAAGTCAGCACCTCCAGATCCACGCCTTTTCCAGTCTTAAAGAAGTCGGAGATGCCGTTCACCGTCAGCTGCCAAAAAAAGAGGACGGATCAGGCTTTTTACTGGGATTCGGCGTTTCCCTATCAAGCGCCCAGATCCATTATTTAACGAGTTAGTCAATGGCGTGACGGATAGAAAGTGAGAAACGTTGGGTCTATTGTTCCATTTTTGATCTAAATTCACACACGGTTCTGTCGGCCAATTACAGCTCGATATTGCCCACTGTCACGGTCTCAATGAATAAATAAACTAAAGTAACAAAATGTGCAGATTTCTCACGTGGTTTTCCTGTATTTGCTCCACAAGTTGCGTCACAAAACCTCTTTTTGAATGTTAGTTAACGCGTATTCGATTTCTAAATGAGCTGACGAATGTTTCAGTCATCGATGAGTTGTAAAGTGCCCACGACAGGTTGGACTACTCTCATTTAAAATAAAATAAGATAATTATACATAAAACATTTTTTAAAGTTTGTTGTTAAAGCTTCATTACGTTTATTTTTGACAAATTTACATTAAAAAACACACAAAATCTAGTGAAAACTATTAATTTCAGATTTCACGAAACATTTTGTCTATTTTTCCCCAGTTTGTTTATTTTTGTGAAGTTCATAATTGTACTTCCTGGTTGGACACAGGTAGAGGTAATTCCACAACTGTTACCTAGCAACCAGACTGTACCAAGAGCCAAAATCCACATAAACGACAACAGTTCTGATCTGACACACAATAATACCATGGAACACCTTCATGTTGTCGAGCGATGGTTTCAAACTGTCAGAAAAGTGTGTCAGTTAAAGCAGAACTAAGTAACATTTTCACCTGATTAAACAGTTTGTAAATCCCTGTGATGATTAAATATGTACTTCCGGACCTCTGAAGTGTCCGTCGTCGCCCCCTGCTGCCTCCAGCTTTACAACATTCATCGACCTGAAGACAACTCTCCTGAGAAACCCTGACTCGTTTTTTCATATTTGGCAACGTGAATTGTTTTTGTATGTTATTATACGGTCTCGTTATGAAAAAGAAAGAAAGAGGAAAAAAAGAGGAAAAAAAGAAAAAAAAGACCATGTATTCTCACAAGGCACCTGCAGGGGGAGCTCTATCACCAGTCACTTAAATTTGTTTTTTTTTCAACAGATTTTTTTTCATTTTTCTTCATTTTTCCTCATTTTTCCTCACAAACGTTGACCGTCTTGATCATTTCCATTCACAACAGGCGTTCAGACATCAACAGGACCTGCCGCACTTTGACGTGGTGGTGGTGGTCTTACCGCGTCGTAGATGATCTCCACGGGCTGGGAGTGGACCCGGAGCAGCTGGTCGGCCGCGCTCTGGTCCGGGTTCGTCTCAAACACCGCGTTGAGCAGCGACGAGCTGGAGTCGCCCTTGGAGGTGATGAGGGACGGCACCGCCCCCTGCTGCTGTAAACCGGTCACGTGCCACTGCTGAAGAGCCGCCTCTAACCTGACGATGAGCAAAGAAAAAGAAAATTAAACAAATTAAACAAAAAAATATCTCCATAGAGTTAAAACTATTGCACATTGAAACTAAAAAAAACAACTGTGAAAAAATAATTAAAATAAATTGATTTCTAAAAGTTAAATGATATATTCTTAATGTTTAATTCATTTTTAGGTTTCAGATTTCATTTTTTTTTTCAAAATTCTTATTTCACCTTCAGCGCTTTCCCCACCCTTGGATCATCAATTTTTCAATTTGATTATTTTCAAATTCAAACTTTCAAGCCGGAGGTTTTGGACTCGGTCTGGACTTTGGGGAAATTAAAAAAATCAAACTTGAAAACATAAAATCCAAAACCTGTAAATAAATAAAGAGTTTCTTTTTTCATATTTTTCACAGATTTCACAGTCTTCGGTCTCCAGACAGACCTCCATGAATGAACGAGTGGGGGTCTCACCTGATGGCTTGGGCCCCTGGTCTCTGGGAGATCTTTGTGCTCAGGTTAATGATCTGGACTTTGAGGATTTCAGGAACGTCAGGCTTTTCTCTGATGGTCACCGAGGTCCGCAGCAGCTGGAACTGCACCACCACAGCCACATACGGGCTGCAGAGCAAACGTGAGGCGTTTACAGGGCGCTCACAGGGCGCTCACAGGGGGCGCTTACAGGGCGCTTACAGGGGGCGCTTACAGGGGAACCTTATACGGCGCTACAGGGGGCGCTTACAGGGGGGGCTTACAGGGCGTTTACAGGCGCGTTTACAGGGCGAGCGTGAGTAAAGGGGCGGATCCTCTTTGGGCAGGGTCAGGTTGTGGGATTTTGATGAATTATCAGAAGCTGCCGCTGTAGCCAATGGCTGTGTAGAGTTTCTGCTTCTCTTCTGTGGTCATGATGCGTCGTCCAAACCAGACTCTGGAATTCATATTTAAGAACGTAAGTAAATAAGACCTGTTCTCATCAAAGATATCACATGACTTTCTGGTGGTTAAAGGTGCACTATGTAACTTTTCTGACGGAGGCCTGATTTAATGCCTAATTAGATTGAGCAATAAAGTACACTTATGATGACGTCTCTTACCATGTAAACACAGATATGTTCCACCTAATTCCATACTATGGAAAACATTTCAGGCACCTGAAAGCAATAGAAAACAGCAGCAGGCGTGCGACCAGCTGTCCCTCCCTCAGAAACCACAATATAACGCACAGATTGTTTTGCCCTGCAGTGTTACTAAAGGACACATAGTATGCATTATTTGTACTGTTATTGTACATTGGAACATATATAAGAATCTGCGTGGTTAAAAAGCTCCAAAACAGATACACACTATAATATAATGTGTCCTTGTAGTTGCTGGGGAAACCAGGAGGATGACATGCACACGCACCAGAGGAGAACAGCTATCAACGCGACCAGAGGAGCCCACGACGCAAAAGGCAATGAGCCGGCCCTGAATGAACCTGGAACCTGGAACCTGGAACCCTCTCACTGTGTTGCTGAACGCTGTAAACGCCTCTGCACCACTTACCCTCAGTCTAACTTTGCTTTCCTCTTGTTCTTGTACTCGTCTTTTTTCCTATATCCTTTCGTAACTCCCAGAAACTCAACCACCCCCAAAGACCTAACAAACGCCAGCCCAGAGCCGCCCTGCTTCTGCCCCGAACGACTTGCACTTGGCAAACCAAACTTCTGTCACTGAACGAATCACCTGCAAAACAGAAACGCACGTGAAACTGAGGATTATAGCGTGTGAAACAGGGAATGGTATAGTGGACCAGTCAAACGATGACTTCTGCAGTACATTGAGACGACGTAAAGGTTGGAATATGGCGACTGAAGGAAGAGAATATTTACAAATAAAGTATATTATTAGTACAAATCTGAATGTTTCTTATTATTTTTGGACATTTTGAGTCAATAATTCCAATGTATTTGTTATAAAAAGTGGTGTAAAATCCAGATTGTTGATTATTTCCTATATGTCGACTGGTCACAATTAGTCAGTTAAAGCGCCCCCTACAGGTCGGACGACTCATTGAACTAAAATGCAGTTAAGATAAATATATTTCGAATGCTGCTAAATAAAAAGAAAAAATTAAAAATCCAGAATAACACATGTTTTTAGGATTTCACTTCCGTTTTAATTGACAGACATCACACTTGGAAATTACCCAGCAAACACTGGGTTAAAACTCATCTAATGTCACCATTTATTTTAATTGACAAATAAAACAATACGAGAGCGACTTTATTTTGTTGAATTCAAGTTTCGAGAGTCAAAAAAGTGTGCTTATTTGTGTGTAAACTCTGCATTAACTTTGACTGGAACGAGTGTCCCTGCTGTGATGTCACTTCCTGTCCCTGGTGTGATGTCACTTCCTGTCATTTTCTACAGATTTTTCAACCTTTCTCCACAAAATACCTGCTCGATCGGTGAATTTCATTTATATGTACGACAGGTTTAAACACACCAAATAAAAAGTCAAAATTAGAATATCATAAATCAAATAAACTGCGCATCATCTCGGGCGTAATACTCACCTCCACTTTCGCTTGTTGACGAATCAAAGTTATGCTGAGACGTCCAAGACTTTTTCCAGATCCTGACGAAAAAGAAAGACTTTTGAGATTGTGAATAACGCGAGAACAGTGCGAGAGAGAAACCGCTGAAGATGTTTCCCGCTTGTGGCAGCGGCTCACGGCGGCGCACCTGCACGTGCTGCTCAGCGTCGGGGCTGGTCTTGCCGGGGTTCAGCAGTTTGTCTTGTACGCGTTCTTGTAGGCCCTCAGCGTCTCCCGGTGCCGCTTGATGCTGGACCACGACCACATTTTCCTGCGGCGCCTGACACCTGGACCTCCGTGATGCTGTTGTACGCGTATCTCCACCTGAAAAAAAAAAAGAAGAGCGCACGCCGCGTCAACGTTCGGGACTGAACCTGGGACGGAGCCCAGAAAATAAACCTGAACGAGACCGCGACTAGACCTGAGGCAAACTAGGAAACGGCTAATCGATGAAACGAGCGATTATTCTCTCAAGTAATCGATTAAAAGGCTGAGATTTGTAGTAAATTTGACCAAGATGAAACTAAAATGCTGCTGCTTGAGGACGTCCTGATACAGACACTTCATTCACATGTTTCCAGTGTAGTTTCTGGTATCATTCCTGCTCCGCCTGATCAATAAAACCTCCACTCTCATCACATTTAGTCTGAGCTCTGCATATAGTCTAGAAAATGATTATTCAATGACTAAATATCAGGACTACTGGGATCAGAGCCACATTGATCGCAGGCTAACCGTGTAAAAAGTGTGTTTCGACTGGCAAAATATAGTTTGAATAAATACATGATGAAGCATTTGTGTACCAAACGGCAGCGTTCGAGCGGACCGGGACCTCGGGCCTGAACTTCCTGTACGGAGCATTTTTCACCATCGAATCAACGGACTCCAAAACGTCCACCATGGCCAAGTACTGAAAGAAAAAGCCACAATGTTGAATTCTATTCTTCTTCAGAAGCCCACCAGCCTCAATCTGATCCGTTTGGTGCAGAAACATGCTTCTGTTGGACACTTTGAGAAATGTGCAGTTTTACCTGTGGTTTGTTCATTTCTATTGCAATGTTCTGGACCTCCAGCTGCAGCTGAGCTTTGGGCATCTTCAGCTCCACCTCTGCGTTCGGGTTGATGCACATTTTAGCCGAGGCGAAGATCGGCTTGAAAACTGCCGACACAGAAAGCGGTTAAGGAGGAAGGGTAACCGAACGTGTTCACACACACGATGTGCGCACTCACTGTACTGATTGCAAGGCTGCTCCTTTGTTTTCGTGCTGATTCCAGATTTCAACAGATCCTAAGAATGGTAAAGCAGATTTATTAGAGACAGTTGGAGAGAGAACGCTTGTCCGTAAACCAATCACACTCACAAGAATGTCCTCCCACGATCCTTTGTAAAACATGGGACTGGGGACGTTCCAGTAGGCGCACAGGCACTCCAGGCTCCCCAGCTGTGGGAAAAACACAAACCCTTGAGAATCCCTCTGGAACGGTCTTCTGCGGTTTGGCCGGTGGTTCGGACCAATCACAGAGCGCCATTTTGGTTTGGGGCGGAGCCAAAAAGGTGAAGCGCCCAAACGAACATAAACAAACATGGCCGCTCAGACGGACGTACTTCGGCCGATTTTTAGCAGAAATGCAAACTATTCAGACTTTTTCTAAGCGTGCGCACAGCGGCGTTTTGTGTCGCCTCAATGTTTGTCATGATGTTCTGCCTCATGTGTAGAGCTGTTCATGAGTTAGAAGAATGACCTTGTAGATGATTTTGGCCGCCTCGTTCAGGATGCTCGCTTTCCAGTTCTCATCCGTCGTCTGCAAACAACAACACGAACTTTTACAGAAATATTCACGAGCAAAAACAGAATCCCATTTCTTCATCAAGGCCATTTCAACGCAGACATGACGTAAAACTGCCACCTTTAAATACTTTATCTCGAAATGTTACACCTTTAAGACCACTTTTAGCAGCAGTTTGAGGACTTTTGACCATAACAGAACATTTAGTTTGGAAATGCAGTACTGTATCGCACCTGAAGGCTGAGCTCTGACAGTGTGAATCCCACAGACAGGGGGCGCTCTGGGTCAGACACCTGAAATCAAAGTGGAAAATACCTGGTGACGGATAATTCAATCGCATTTACATTCAACACACTTCTTAAAGTTGCAGAAGTCTACAATTCATCCGCCGCAAATGACCGTTATCCGATTTCCGGAGTTATCAGATTACTGAAATAATTATATTTTGGTCTCCCATATGTGACACGTGTCCCGAGGTGTTTTTGGTGATCAGATTTCTTCCGTGAATGAAACAAACATCAGATCCATTTATTGGGTAATCTGGTTTTACTGGCCGTGTAAACGTAGTCAGTGTTTGCTCCAACAGTCCTTTGTTTGGGACTGTATCGTTATGTCCTTCCTGTGGTAATGTCCAAATTTAGAAATGGCCAAATTTGAATATGAAGTTTATCGTTTATAGTCAATAAAAAGGCAACAAAAAGAGCAGATTAAAAGTAAAAATGATGTTGTGAAATTTCAAACAAGGGTAAAAGGTGATAGTTCTAATTAAACATTTCACTGACAATAAACCTCAAATAATACGTTTAAAGACTGTTGACATAATATAGTTAGAATATAGTTATCGAGATACTCACGCTCAGGCCTAATACTGTGCTAGTTCTAAAAGTGACACCGTTTCTGTCGCATTTCCCTCCCCCTAGTGGCCTGTAAGTCCAGCTTTGATGTAAAGCACGCCGCATGAACGCAACCTGCGCCGCTTTAACCCAAACCGTGTTGCTTTTGGACTGCTTCAACCCAAACCGCGCCGCTCTAACCCAAACCGCGCCGCGTTATGGTTAGCCTGGGCCTGCTCTAACAAACAGCGCCGTCTAACCAAACGCGCCGCTCTAACCCAAACGGCGCTCTAGACCAAACCGCGCCGCTCTAACAAAAACCGCGCGCTCGCCTCACCTCAAACCGCGCGTCTAACCACAAAAGCGCCGTTTAACGCAAAGGCCGCTCATACCCAAAACCGCGCGCGCTCTAACCCAAACCGCGCCGCTCTACCAAACCGCGCCTCTAACCCAAACCGCGCCGCTCTACGCACCAAACCGCGCCCCTAACCCAAAGCGGGCCGCTTTAACCCAAACCGCGCCGCTCTAAACCCAAACCTGGCCGCTCTAACCCAAACCGCAGCCGCTCTCTAAACCCAAACCGCGCGCTTACCAAACCGCGCCGCTCTAACCCAAACCGTGTCCGCTCTAACCCAAACCGCGCCGCTTTAACCACTCATAACCCGCGCGCTTTAGCCCATTTAACTCAAACCGGCTGCTCTAACCCAAACCGCGCCGCTTTAACCAAACGGCCTACGCTTTAACCAACCGCGCCGCTTTAACCAAACGCGGCGCTCTAACGCAAACGCGCCGCTCTAACCCAAACCGCGCCGCCTTTAACCCAAACCGCGCCGCTCTAACCCAACCAGCGCCGCTTTAACCCAAACCGCGCCGCTTTAAAAAACCGCGTGCTGCTTACGTCGTCTCGTAGCGCAGGTGGATGTTGCTGATCTTTCACCTGCAGGTTCTTGATCACCTGAGTGGCCAGTTTTCTTTCCGCAAACGTGTCCTTCTTCTTCTGCCCTGCGCTTTGTCTGTCCACGCCACAGGAACAACACGATTATTTCATATAAAGACAAACATGTAACGTACCAGTTTTATATTCTATTTTTTAACTTAAAGATATAAAAAAAAAAAAAGACTCAAGGTTTGAATCTGATCGTTGCCATTATTTACACACACGCTTTCTCTTTTTAAAATGTTATCATGATTATTTAAGTTTTATTGCATCTTTTTTCTGTATAAAAGCATGTTTAAATAAATTTTTTGACCTACAAATAAACTAACCTTGCCTTACATTAAACTTTTTTGCGCGATCATAAAACAATCAATGGTCCCACTTTATAAAAACTACACTTTAATTTGCCTTAACAAAGTTACAAAGCCAGAACGTGCTTAATAAACTACTTAATTTATACTTTAACCCTAATTCCTAACCCAACCCGAACCATAACCTTAAGTAGTTTCTAAGCTTGAATCAGAATATGAATTAAGTCTTTGCTCATGCTTTGTTAATGTAATGTAATTTAAATGTTTCTACATACAACACGTTAAACACACGGCTTCACTCAACGACGGCCCCGGCTCACTTACCCGTGTTGTGGTCGTGCCGTTTGAGTTTCTTCAAACCCTTTTTATGCTTTTTTAGCTTTTTAGTTTTTCCTTTAGAGTCTTTAGAGGCAGCGTTAAAAGAAAGAGAAGCGAGGGAGTTAGAGAAAAGAGCATGAAAGCAGAGAACACGCAGACGTTTGAAGCATGCAGAGGACATAGCATGAGGAAGAGGGAAAAACACACACTTTTACACATTTCTTTGACTGTTTCTTTGTTTCTTTCCGTTTCTACGCGAGGCTTTCGTGCTTAATTATTGTCATTCAACATTCTGAACTGCTAATGAGCCTGGAATCTGAACTGATAAACTGATACAAGAATCACATTTCAGAACGTGTTTGTCGAGGTTTAAACGACAGCAAGTTTTTTCAGTAATAATAATAATACAGAATGCTTTGTCCTTTGCAGAGAACATACTATTAGCTAAATCAGTGGCATTCCATTTTTTTCACCAAATACCACCAAAGATAATATTTCAAAAGCCAAATAAGTATCACCAGATCCTAAATTGTGTGTATAACGAGACTGTTCCAGGACTAAATTAGAGCTAAACGATAGGTCTTAACCAGGAAAACATTATGTGTGCCGGTTTTAACTAAGAAACTACTCAAGAAAGAGCAATAATGTGAACAAAATGTACTCTAAATGAAGTAAAGACAATGAATCAATTAGAATTAATTTGAATCCTGATGCAATGAAAATGAGGACAAAACATTGAGGAGTGGATCTTGTAACTACAGCATGCTCACACAACACTTCTACGACCACCAGGGGTCACTTAAACACGAAACTGTGCGTGTAGAAGTGTGTTAACCGCATGTTAACTCCATTCCACACCAACAGTTTGTGCTTCTTCAGCCGGAGTTACCGTGATGAGGGTCCTTGTAAACCACCGTCTCCAGATTGAAAAGCATGTCTCCGGTTTGAGACGCTGAGAGCGGCGAACGCAGCGTGAACACACAAGAGGACGACACGTTTATACCGTCCATGATTATTACTCATCATAAGTGTTGGAATTATAGCATTTACAAACTCTCTCAGATTTTATACAGTCAGAGTTGCGTGAATCCCCGGTGCTTATTTACGCCACTATAATCCCACGCAAAAACTACAATAAACAGAATTTCTAGTAGGTTTCTTCTTAAGAAAGGTGTGTGCAATAAGAATCAAGTGCAATATGAAAGTGTGTGCAATAAGAATCAGTGCAATATGAAAGTGTGTGCAATAAGAATCAGTGCAATATGAAAGTGTGTGCAATAAGAATTGGTGCAATATGGAGGTGTGTGCAATAAGAATCAGTGCAATATGAAAGTGTGTGCAATAAGAATCAGTGCAATATGAAGGTGTGTGCAATAAGAATCAATGCAATATAGAGGTATGTGCAATAAGAATCAGTGCAATATGAAAGTGTGTGCAATAAGAATTGGTGCAATATGGAGGTGTGTGCAATAAGAATCAGTGCAATATTGAGGTATGTGCAATAAGAATCAGTGCAATATAGGTGAGTGCAATATTGAGGTGTGTGCAATAGGAATCAGTGCAATATGAAGGTATGTGCAATACAGATGAATTGTTGTCACTCTCAGAGTTATTTATTTGTACAGACTTTTTGCTGTACAGAGTTTGTGCAAATGGTGTGTGTGTGTGTGTGTGTGTGTGTGTGTGTGTGTATGTTTTTATCTTTTTGTCAACCTGCCAGAGGGAACGAATAGATAAATTATAAACTAATTCCCGTAATTGAATAATAGTTTCTGGTCCAGGCACATACTCCAAAACATGTAAATGTGATGCTTTTGTCTTAAAACCTATTTTGTTCTTGAATATACTCCATCAGGGTGTCCTCAAGTCTCTGCATGTTCCAAGTTTTTATCCAGAAAAACCCAAGAAAAAAGTCATTCACAACACTGTATTTAGATATTAAAAAAGCAAATGTTTCTTGCAATTACTGTAAAATAATAGTAACACCATTTAAGGATCTAAACGTCCTCCAGAAATTGTAAAACCTTTTAAATATATTAAATTGTGACATAGCAGCAGCTAATCGCACACAGACGGCGTAAAAAGACAAGCGGTGTTAATTTGCATCGTTAGTCGGACGTTGAAAGCAGAAAGCGGCTGGACCCGGCAAGAGACATTGGTAGTACGGCGAGGGGTCAGAGGCCTACGGGTCAAAGTCTCACCTCGGCGGGCGGCCATTTGCAGCGCGTCTTCGATCCTCTGCAGCTCTTTCTGCTTGAGCTCCTGCTGGTACTTCTCCTCCTTCGCCGCATCGTACTTTATCGCTGCACAAAGTCAAAACAAAAGCGCGACCAGGAGGTTTTGTGTTAACAGTAGGTCATGAGTTTGTCCCCGTCGGAAAGAATCAAACCCAACACCTCGCCCTGATTCATGGTACCGCAAAATGAATGACGTAATAAACCACCAAAACCACTACTGAAGTTAAGGGAATATGAGCTTTATGAGGTCCTACACATTCTGCCAAACTGACTTTTTTGCGCTCATAATCAAGAATCACCTGGAGTTGTGTTTGGTTTCAAGTTTGAGTGGTTGGTTGGTTGATTGATTACATTTTGGAGACCCGAGATGATCGCCCACAAACAGAATCGCACCAGATCGAGCAGAAAAAAGCAACCTCCACGATTTTAGTCCAACAGTTGTTTAAACACAGAACGTCAATCATAATTCTTTTGGACATGAAAACCAAGACACAAACTTTCAATATTTGTCCCCTGCCAACTACAACAAGATGTATCTACAATAATATATGTGTAATATATTCTACTACATAAATAAGTGCAGCCTTTGCACCAACTCAAATTGGGATTTTGATTGAATTGCGACATGTTGTTTGATCAATGAATGATGCAGGACCTTCATTAACCGAAAGCAGAAGGAGCAGATCTAACCCCTGACCAAGCCAACTCTCTGCTCCACCTCAGACCTCCACCTTAAAGCTCCAGCGCAGACCTCCAGCGCAGACCTTACCATAGGGGCAGCTGCTGGGGCCGCTCTCACTCTCAACTGCAACAAACGGCACAACTCAGAACATTTATACAGATTATATTCGTATAAACCGGAGCCAGTCCGCTGTATTTTTCTCTATAGCCGTTAGCATTAGCCTGCGAAAAACACAAACGATGAATAATCCACAGTGTGTGGGCTGGTACCGCCTCACCGACCGCATTTATGAGACGCCAAAGCCTCGTTAAAAGTCACTGCTGAGACTGTAAACCTTTGCGGTTTAGTTTAGAGGATAATTTGCTTGTAAAACTGGCATTGAGCTAAAGGCTAACTGTCTTTAAACTGTGATTTCTGAGCTTTTTGTGAACATCTAGTGGCACCAAACATGCTCTTTCACACGTCACTGTGAGGAGAGCAGATCAAATAAATATTATGAAATCAAACATGGGCATTAGCTTCATCGTTCAAACGTTTGCGCTGACGCTAACTCCGGTTAGCATCGGCCAAGTGAGTCTGTGAATGTCTTTGGACAAAACTAGGCTCTGGAAAAAGTCACGAAAAACCGCTTATCAAATACAGAACAAAGCTTATTTTCAATATACCTTTTAGCATCAAATATCAGAACCAATTCAAACTCGGACAATGGAGTCTCTGGATCAGAAAACCTGGATGTATTTTTTTATTGTAGTTGGAAAACCGCTTTAGTCTGACTATTGTTTGTAGACTGTTTGTAGTTTTGACTTGAGAGTTGAGGCTTGAAAATGAATATAACGTTGCGCCAAAAGATAAATACCAAAAGGAAAACCGCTTATGATCTCATCGCGGTGGTGACTAATTAAGATGTTGGGAATTAATCCAAAAAGCGAGGAATTCTCTGGACCGCGGAAAACAATTTAATATTCACTCGTTCTGTTTTTCACGTTTTTAAGACTGTTAAAAAAACATGCACAAACGCCACTCCACACGTCCCAAAAGCAGCAAATGAATGAATGAAATGTTAAGTTTGGTTGTTTAGCTTATGAATGGAGAAAGCGTCTTACTTGCTCCAGGGACCACCAGCAGATAAAGCCCCTCGAGCGTCGCGACCACAGCCTCACTGTACAGGTTCTTCCATGGGATCTTCAGCGTTAATTTACCTGGAAATCAAACCTCACGTCTGTCACCAACGTTTTGCAGAGTGACACCTTTGTTTGCTTTTCAAATCCACGTAAAAAACACTCACCGATCTGTCCAGCTTTGACTTTGAAGGGAACGTCAAACTCGCTCTGAAACAAACGCAGATTAGACATGATCACTTCCACAAAAATCAACAGTTAATTATAAAAATGGAGGTCAATAAAATACAATAACTTTAAACAAAAAATATATAATAATCCAGCTTGATCTAGAGTGTATTTCGGGCTTCGACATCTTCAATATTTATGAATAGTTCTTTGTTTTGATGCTGCTTCTTGGACTTTGGACTAAACTGTAAATTAAACTAATTAAACTAATTAAACAAACAGATTGCTGTTTAAAATTGCTGCAAAAAGAGCAGTCTAAATTCTTCTTCTTCTAACTTCGAATTGGAGTATTATCTAAAGTGATATTATTATATTATTAGTACATTTTGTGGCTCATTTTACACACATTTCACATTTATCTCATAACTAAACCTCAACTAATAAGTTATAAAGACTGTTTTAACACATTTCTGCAGGATTTACATAATACTGTGTGACTTGTTTTGTGAAACTCACCCGACGCCCACCACCACTAACGAGTATATTCAAACATCCAAACGTAGAGAAGGGGAAAAGGCAGGCTAATAATGCAGATCATAATAACTGAATAGAGCAGCAGCTGGAGTGTGTGTGTGTGTGCATATGTGCAGAGAAACTAACTAATAAGACAAACACAATATGACAGCATCAGTGTTGTGTTTGTGTGATGTTGAACCGCAGCAGACACACGTGGTTTATGAGGACGTGTGTTCATTGTGGTTTACGGAGATAATAATTGAAAAGAGCAGCTGCTGATTGTGTGTGTGTGTGTGTGCATATGTGCAGAGAAACTAACTAATAAGACAAACACAACATGACCGCACGAGTGTTTGTGCGTTTGTGTGATGTTGAACACACGTGGTTCATGAGGACGTGTGTTCTTCGTGGTTTACGGAGCACTTCCTCTGAACGGACCTGTTAAACCAGAGTTCAGCCGAGTGACCACGCATGACATCATCAGTATTTACAGACGTTAAGTCAATACTGGAGACGACGATGATGGTCGACAAGTCACTGTAACTAAAGAAACACTGCTCATACTAGATATGAACAAAGTCTATTGTACTTTTGAAAATATGACAAAATGTGTTTAATGTGATGCCAATCAAACTCCAAATACTCACTTGGTCGTAGTTTCACCAAATACTTTTTATCTTCTATTTTTTCTTACATGTTTTCAGTGAACTTTAAAGTTACACTTTGATTTTCACACTGTTCAGAAGACACAAAGTACAGTCCAAAGCACGAAGACGTTTGAGCAGGTTTTAACGTTCTGACCAAATACAAATACGGACGAGAGTTTGACATAATTCATAATAAAGAAACTGTGGTTCTGTTTTGTCACGCAGTTTTTTACTTCGGCTTCTCGAGACGTGGAACAAATGGAAATATACGTGTGACAAAAGCCTCAAACACAAACTTGAGCTGCCATTTTATCTCAAAGATCTTGTGGCACAAGATCACTTGCTGGTTACTTTACTTGTTTTGTGTTAAAAAACATTCGCAATTATATTATTATTTTGTTGGGAAGAATACTTTGAAAACTTATTGTAGCTGCAGAATACTGAATACCTGCATTCAAATGTAACATTGAGCTGCATTCAATTATGTTGCAAGAACAGAATTAAAACTGCTTTTTGAGTCGTTTTTTTTTGCATTTTTCTATAAAGAGAAACTTTCTCACAGTTTAGAGAAGGAAACATTACTCTCACTATTTACTCACTTTCAGTGACGTTTGACTCCAGTTTCATGATGAAACACCACGTTTCCTCTGAGTTTACAAAAGTAACTTCTAAACCAGGTCCTTTTTGAGACCCGGTTTAGTCCTTTTAGACCCGGTTTAGTCCTTTTGAGACCCGGTTTAGTCCTTTTTGAGACCCGGTTTAGTCCTTTTTGAGACCCGGTTTAGTCCTTTTTGAGACCCGGTTTAGTCCTTTTTGAGACCCGGTTTTAGTCCTTTTTGAGACCCGGTTTAGTCCTTTTTGAGACCCGGTTTAGTCCTTTTGAGACCCGGTTTTAGTCCTTTTTGAGACCCGGTTTAGTCCTTTTGAGACCCGGTTTAGTCCTTTTTGAGACCCGGTTTAGTCCTTTTTGAGACCCGGTTTAGTTTTGAGACCCGTTTAGTTTTTGGTTTAGTCCTTTTTGAGACCCGGTTTAGTCCTTTTAAGACCCGGTTTAGTCCTTTGAGACCGTTATCCTTTTTGAGACCCGGTTTAGTCCTTTTTAAGACCCGGTTTAGTCCTTTTTGAGACGCCGGTTTAGTCCTTTTGAGACCCGGTTTAGTCCTTTTTAAGAATAATGAATTCATCAGAAATGAAAATAAAAATACTTTTGAAGTTCATATTTTAAACAATCATTGGTAAACGTGGGACAAACATGTGAAGCATCTAAATCAGGGCTATTCAACTTAAGGCCCGGGGGCCAGATCAGGCCCGCCAAAAGATCTGATCCGGCCCACGACCCATCTTCCAAATATTATTATTATAGATTTTCATTCTTGTTTTCTGGTTTAATTCTGGGTTTGTGCAAGTTTAAACCTGGTTTGCTGTTTTTTTCTGGCTTAGTCCTTATTTAATTCTGCCTTAGACCTGGTTTGATTCTGGTTTAGTCTTGGTTTCCGACCTGGTTAGTAGCATATCCGCCCAGAGGCTTGTTTATTTCTTCAATTTAATGAAAAAATATGTAAAATGTCGTGAGAATCAAGCTCATTCCTCACGCTCCAACTGTACTTTTCAGAGCAAATGCAAAGCTCCAACTGAGATGGGCTTCAACAACACTTTATCACACATTTAAAAGAGCGTTTAATTAGTGACATTTAAGACAGATTTCAAGTCTTCAAACTGAAACTTTAGAAGCTTTTGAACGCCGTTTGCCTTTGCAGTTCTTTTGTCAAATGAAATCGGAGCCGGGGGCCGGGACTCACCAGGGCATTTTCTTTGACTTTCAGGTTTTCCAGCACCACGTTTCCTGCAAAGACAACAAACGTTCATGAGGAAATGTGACAAAAGCCAACGGCACAACAACAAGACACCTTAACACGGGAGGAACAAACTGAACTGTCGATTGTCCAAATATTGTTTCCTCCAGGGCTGAACCATTTGTTCGGAGCAAATGTTTGAGTTGGGATTAGATCTTTTGCAAATCTTTTTCTTTTTTGTCACAGTGAGTTCAAATGACGCATTCTAAACAACTTTTTAAGCATTTACATTTGAAAGAAGTATGAAATATGCAGGTTTTATGCAGAATAATAATATAGTTCTCTCAGACAAGATTTTATGACTTAAATTAATTGCAGATTGTGAAGAAAATAGTGGCCATTCTAATATTATAATGCTCACGTATACTGTCTATGGGCCGGTATGGATTAATTTGAGCCGATACCGATATCCGATATTTGGCTCGCTGCTGTTGCCGATATTTAGATTTTAAAATCCACAGCAAGGTCCAAAAATCGATTTCAAATTGGAGTAAATTTCACAAATGACCTTTTCACTTATAGAGGATCACAAAAATAATAAAACAATGCGTTTAACTGGGACATAAAAGTATTCGTTGTACGATTGTGTAACTGTAAAGCCATTTGTAATCTCACTACGCTTCTGTTCCACTTTGAGCCTGTTCAAAATAAAAATATAAAATAAATACAAATAAAAATAAAGGCTAAAGAAGATTTTTAAAAATATAATAATAATAATAATAATAATAATAATAATAATAATAATAATAATAAAATAAATAAATAATAACAATAATAATAAATAATAATACAAAATAAAAATAAAGGCTAAAGAAGATTTAAAAATGTATATAATAATAATAATAATAATAATAATAATAATAATAATAATATAAAATAAATAATAATAATAAATAATAACACAAATAAAAATAAAGGCTAAAAAAGATTTTAAAATGTATGATAATAATAATAATAATAAATAATAATAATAATAACAATAATAATAATAAATAAATAAATAATAACAATAATAATAAATAATAATAAAAATAAAGGCTAAAGAAGATTTAAAGAATATATAATAATAATAATAATAAATAATAATAATAATAATAATAACAACAATAACAATAACAATAAAAATCATTTCATCTACATCGGCCAATACCGATCCTGGAGCCGATATATCGCCCATCCCTAGTATTGTGTGTGTGTGAGGAAAAGCAACAGTAAGTGCAACACACTTTATACACTTTCCACTTCCTCTTGACTCAACAATAAGTAACAGAACCTGATCTCACGCGAAATGGAAACTTAAACCCGCTGTGGCCTGAACGCCGTTTGCGATCGCTCTGTTCACACGTTCATCGCTCAGGCGTTCAGCTTGACTCGAGACTGCACCGATTCAATCTTTTTAGTCGTAAACGAGGTCATTTCGCAAACCCGTTAGGCAAACGCGCTCACGCATCGACAGGGCGGAATACAGCAACCGTTTGCACCAGGGGGAACCGGGGGGATTGAACAGACAACCTTTTGGTTCAGCACAGACTTGTTCACGTTTACTCTTGTTTGGGTGTTGAGAAAGGTGTCGGGAACGTGATTGTGACGTGGTAAAAGGTCTCTCGCTCAAAACGCCCCAAAACAGTGACCGTTACTGACCGAACGTGACATGTGTTCTGTTTGTTTGGCATTTCATTCGTCATCTTAAACCTCCACATGGCGCAACGTTCGGGCCGTAACGAGCTGTGCAAGTCTCACGGTGCAATATTATCACAATATTCATTAAACCGTGCAATTGTGCAGTCTTTCGTACGAATCATTTACTGTCACAATACAGCGAGTGAATGTGTAAAAGGGCAGTTATATTCACGATGTCTGCAAAGGTGCCGTGTGCATGTTGTTTTATTATCCATTTCTGCAACAAAACAATGGATTTAAGCCCATAAAATGATAATTCGATCAATGTTATTGTTAATTCCATATCACAATACTTTGTTTATCGCTCCATTCCTGTAGCGTAGCGAGTGACAATTCGCGCGTGACGACACAATCTGGCGGTCTGTGGTAAACTCGCCCAACGTGCTTTAAAGTGGAATGACATGTCAGCGGGAATGAGGAAGCAACAGCAATGACCCAAGACTCACTTCTAATTCACATTTTGATCTTGTCAGCAGTGTTTTATCCTGTTTTTCTCAGATAATGCCACTACAAAACCACTACAATACCGCATCTGGTTACTTAATAGTAGATTAAATGGGCTATAGTTGATTTGAAAATCTGAAGAATGATTTCACAGACTATGCAACAAACCACGTGATATGTTGGCTATAATTTATATCAAAAAATGCCACAGCCTTTCATCCAAACGTGGCTGAATCCGTTCCATTCCGTGCACACACAGTCTGAAAAGCATTCTGTGTAATTTAGCCTAATTGCATTATCTTGTTTGGTGTCCTCCCTTCTTCACTCCACTCAACCACTACTCTGTGAACTTTCCAGACAAGCCAGGGCATTCACGCAGAGATAAACCAGTTAAACACATTTTGGAGAGCTAATTAGGTGTGTTGCTCATTCGCAAATCCAATATAAACAGGCGCGACGTTGGATTGTCCTGTCGCACTGCAAACTTGTATTGGGAAAAACATAACATTCAAGATTGATTCCATTTGTAGCTGAAAAATAATATACAAAAGGTAAAAACGGTGTCACTTGTTGAGTTCAAAACGTCTGACATTTCGGTTTCTTAAAAACAGGAAAATAACTCGTGTCAGGGCGTCACGTGCGCATTTTGAGTTCACGTCCGAGCGCTGGAGCCTCCGCGCTGTTCCGATGAAGAAGCGTGATCACGGCACATTAAGCTTTGACTTTTCAGGCCACTGCAAACCGAGCTGTCAAGTGAACCGAGCCGAAGTTTAGTTCAGCCTTAGAACTTCAGTATGAGCTGCGAGTCAATGTTTACCAAGGGCTGTCTTATGTAGATGACGCCAGGAGGGTTTTAATTGCCGCGTTTGTTTACGGAGTTCCGCGTTGTCGCTCTGTCCCGTGTGTAGCCCGTTTGCTAGCAGCGCTCACCTCCCCAGATGCCTATCTTCAGCTGCGACTTGTCCAAATTCTCCACGTAGTCCCCGATAAAGCGGTTCAGGAGGTCGCTGACCAGAGCCTCGAACATGACGGCGGTGGTGTCCCTTTGCCCCGGGCGTGCGCGGAGCTCGGAGACCCGTTTGCCTTCACCTGTGTCCGCGGGACGATGACAGCTCGCGCTCGGCGGTGGATCGATGACTCGGCGCTCGGCCCAGGCATTTAGTGAAGCTCCTGCGCGGAGAGGGCCGCGCGGAGAGGGCCGCGCGGAGAGGGCCGCGCGGAGAGGGCCGCGCGGAGAGGGCCGCGCGGAGAGGGCCGTAATAAATAAAATGTATATATTTATATTATCTTGAAGGAACGAGTTACTTTATGATGAATATTATTTTTTCTTATTACATTTGTTAGGCAGGTATGGCAGTTGACCTCTTGGAGGCGCTCTTAAATAGCACATACAGGAAAAACAGTTGAAATAAAGGATAATATCAGAATGCAGTGGCCGTAACTCCAAAATCAAGAGGGCAGTGTTTGGAGCTTGGTATCTGCACCAGGAACTCCTCAGCTCCCCACTTCTGGTAAATGCTATTTAAGAGCGCCTCCAAGAGGTCACCTCCCATACCTACCATACCATAAAATATAGTAAGAAAAACTATACATCATAAAATACCTCGTTCCCTCAAGATAATTATCGCATACCCTCAAGAAGAAGAAAAAATAATAATCTCATATATATATATATATATATATATATATATATATATATATATATATATATATATATATATATATATATATATATATATATATCTTGGTCACGTGAACATTTTATATTTATCTAATTTTGATTGAATATATGTTGTTTTATTATTACTCAGTGTTTTATGTTGCACCTTAAGGCCGAGACAAGTTCCTACGTTTTTGAATTTTGTTCATTGACAATGGCAATAAACTCTTTCTGATTCTGATTCTGATTCTGATGTCCCCTGCGGGGCTCCGTGGTTGTGGTTGTCGATCGATTGGTGATGTCTGGCCTGAGGAGCCATGGATGGGGCCCGGAGCAGGTCAGGTGAGGCTGACTCACAAAGAAAGGAGCAACGACCTACTTAACTCAATAAAAGTTATTTTTTTATTGGCGCAAGACATGAGAATGTAATATCTCAGGCTGAAGCTGGAAGATTTGTCCTCTTTTTATTCCTCAGTCCTGGTTTCAGCTTCAGAGTTTGTCATAGTTAAAAAATAAATAAAATCCTTTATTATTAAACTTGCATCCTTACTGTCAGTGGAAATCCTAATCTTTAACTTTGCCCAGTGGAGGCAGGCCACCTGCCAGTTCTCCATGGAGATGTTATTCCTTTCCCTGGAATGTTCCACAGTACGGCACATTAAATGTCCAAAGAGAATGTTCTAACTTTTGCATTTCCATGGAGTCGTGCTCACCCCCAGGACCCTCGCAATCATTTAATGATTTAACTTCACATCAAGAAATCCTTATTATTTTTGACCTACCTTAAGCAAGTAGTTCCCAACCTGTGGTGGACCTCTGGGGTGGGACTCTGGGATGGGACTCTGGGGATGGGACCTCTGGGGACCTCTGGGATGGACCTCTGGGGGTGGGACCTCTGGGGATGGGACCTCTGGGACCTCTGGGGGTGGGACCTCTGGGGATGGGACCTCTGGGGTGGGACCCTTGGGGACCCTCTGGGGACCTCTGGGGATGGGACCCTGGGGGAATAGGAACACCCAAAAGTTTGTTAATTTATCTGAAATAAATGCTTTTTGGATTTATGTTTATATGATGGCAGATCACATTTTCCTAGAAAAAAATTAATCCATTTTCTAATAATAATATAATAACTTTTAAGTTCTATGAGAAAACAGCCAACAAATACTGCACTGGTACCAATATGTTCTCATTTTTTTGTATTTGCAAGATCAAAGTTACTCTGTTTAAGTGAATGTCGGAGCCGTACCTGTCAGGAGCCGTGACTGTCCAGAGAACTTCAGCAGTGACCTGTCGGAGCAGTGATACAAATGAGTTCTGTCAGGAGCAGTACTGTCAGAGAATGAGCGACCTCTCAGGAAGCAGTATCAGGAGGAGTGACCAGTTCAGGACCTGAGTGAAGCACGTCAGGAGCGTGACCTGTAGGAGTGACAGTGTCAGGAGCAGTTTCTCAGGAGCATGTCTGTCAGAGCAGTGAACTCAGGAGCTGACCTTGTCAGGCAGCAGTGACCGTCCACCTGTCAGTGAGGAGCATGAGTCAGTGACCTGTCAGGAGCAGTGACTGTCAGGAGCTCAGGAGCAGTGACCTCTCAGGAGCAGTGTCCTCTCAGTGAGCGACCTGTGCAGAGCAGACTCTCAGACAGATGCCTGTCAGGAGCAGTGACCTGTCAGGAGCAGTGACCTCTCAGTAGCAGTGACCTCTCAGGAGCAGTGAGCGACCTGTCGAGCAGTGACTCTCAGGAGCAGTGACCTCTCAGGAGCAGTGACCTCTCAGGAGCAGTGACCTCTCAGGAGCGTGACCTCTCAGGAGCCGCGAGCGACTCTCAGGAGCCGCGAGCGACCTTCAGGAGCCTCTCAGGAGCAGTGACTCTCAGGAGCATCTGTCAGGAGCAGTGTTCAGGAGCAGTGACCTGTCAGGAGCAGTGACCTCTCAGGAGCAGTGACCTCTCAGGAGCAGTGACCTCAGGAGCAGTGACTCTCAGGAGCAGTGACCTCTCAGAGCAGTGACCTCTCAGGAGCAGTGACCTCTCAGGAGCAGTCAGGAGCAGTGACCTCTCAGGAGCAGTGACCTCTCAGGAGCAGTGACCTCTCAGGAGCAGTGACCCTCTCAGGAGCGCAGTGACCTCTCAGGAGCCGCGAGCGACCTCTCAGGAGCCGCGAGCGACCTCTCAGGAGCAGTGACCTCTCAGGAGTTCCACTACAGCTGAATCTTTTTCTACAGTAGATTTAGAGCCATCTCTGAGGTCATCTCTAAATCTGGCACATTCTCTCAGGAGAAAAACACGACTTGTTCAACAAATATACAACCGATATTTATTTGACAGAAAAGGTTCCGTGAGTCGTTGCAGAGATCCATCAGAGCCGTTATTTGTTCCATTTGAAATACAAAACATTCATAATATTGCAGAATAAGTATTCTCAAAGTAATGTGTGACGCAAAGTGCAAATATTTCTGTGAAAGGAGCGAATTTATGGAACGATCTCGACAAAGAAATCAAAGAATCAAGAACAATTACTGCCTTTAAGAAAGAACATCATAATAAGAATAAGAATAGTAGGAATAAGAATAAGAATAATAAGCAAGTAAGTAAGTATAAAAAAGAAAACTAGGTTGTGAAGAGAAAAGACCTGAAATCTGAAATGTTGTTTTGTTTTGTTACTTTAAAGTTCAGTACAAGTTGAAAAGGGGCAGAAAACATAAGATTCTTTCTGCTCCTTTTCATTCATTCTTTGTGTAACTGTGTCACTGACAATGTATTTTATATATAAGGGAAAAAATAAAAAAGAATAATAATAATAATAATTGTAGAAAAAGATTCAGTTGTTTCATCTGGACTCTGTTTTAGAAAAAACAAAACGTTTCAACTCTCATCCAAGAGTCATTCTCAATCAGAGAAACAAGTCTGAGAACTCCTGTTTATATCCTACTCAGTGAGAGCCCTGCCCACAGGGCGGGACCTCCTGCTAATGGCCCATTGAAACTTAACTGGGATGGGCCTATTGTTCTATTGTTCCCTGCCTCACCTTGAGTGCCTATTTAGCATCCGAATGCCCCGGGCGTCTCCATGGTTTCAGCAGACCATTATAAACAACGGGAAGGTTGAATCTTAAACCTCCATTACGATTTAAGGAAGGATTCTCTTTTTTAACAAAGATGGCCTCCTTAGCTCCTCCTTAGCTCCTCCTTAGCTCCTCCTTAGCTCCTCCTTAGCTCCTCTTTCAAACCATTTTTTCCCTGCTCGGAATCTCCACCTCACTGTCTTCAATAGAGTGGTTTGTGGCTTTGAGATGAAGATGCACAGCGCTCTGTGGTCCTGAACTCGAGTGTCCTTCTGTGCTGATAAAGCCTCTTGTGAAGTGGCTGTTTAGTCTCACTATGTGGCGCTCTTTACAACTTTCTTCACTGTTAAGTTTCAGTTAAGTTTCAATGGGCCATTAGCAGGAGGTCCCGCCCTGTGGGCAGGGCTCTCACAGAGTAGGATATAAGAGTTCTCAGACTTGTTTCTCTGATTGAGAATGACTCTTGGATGAGAGTTGAAACGTTTCGTTTTTTCTAAAACAGAGTCCAGATGAAACAACTGAATCTTTTTCTACAATGGAACACTCCTGGACGAATGAGGGATTACACCGAAATAATAATAATAATAATAGTAATAATAATAATAATAATAATAATAATAATAATAATAATAATATAATAATAATAATAATAATAATAATAATAATAATAATAGTAATAATAATAATAATAATAATAATAATATAGTAATTATAATAATAATAATAATAATAATAATAATAATAATAATAATAATAGTATTATAATAACAATAATAATAATAATAATAATAATAATAATAATAATAATAGTGTCATCTCCAGTTTGTTCCTAGTGCCAGATTTGTCTTTTTTTGAACTCAGAGTAAAAACATTTTTGGGTTTAGCACAACAGTATGGAAAGTCTACACCTTTAGATGGTTAAGATCATTAGTGTTAAATGTGCATGTTTTATTGATTTTACAGATGTTTACAGATGTATCATTCCTGATCCCCAAATGTCTGGCTGCACATTTCACTTTTGTCATTTTGGCTTTCTCAGCTGTTTCTCGCACCCGTTTTTGCTGCTTCTGCATCATTTTGGGATTTCCAAAGCTTTCTTTCTTGCCTCACGCTTTCCTCTTGACCTTTAACCCCACAATAAGCAAAACATCATGAATAAAAATAGAAATAGAGGCAAATTAGGCTAAAAATATGTCTGTATGTTTACAGACATATGGTCTCGTATCCCAGGTAAATACATTTTAGACGTATAACAATATGTGGCGTATTCAGAGCAACATGTGCTCGCTCAGTAATGAAGTGGAAGTCAGGCTTAATCTGCCGTCACGGACCTAATTACACCATCTGCGACGTTACGGAGCGACGGACAGAAAGTCCCATCGAAACCGCTCGTATTAAAGGAAACTTCATCTCTGCAATTATTCCCATTTCCCTTTAAAACATGAACAACAGGACGTGTCCATGGCCGTGTTTGTAATGTGTTTACCGGTCTAAACCAGGTCTAAACCAGGTCCAAACCAGGTCCAAACCAGGTCCAAACCAGGTCTAAACCAGGTCCAAACCAGGTCCAAAACCAGGTCCAAACCAGGTCCTAAACCAGGTCTAAAACCAAGGTCTAAACCAGGTCCAAACCAGGTCCAAACCAGGTCCAAACCAGGTCTAAACCAGGTCCAAACCAGGTCAAACCAGGTCCAACCAGGTCCAAACCAGGTCCAAACCAGGTCAAACCAGGTCCAAACCAGGTCCAAACCAGGTCTAAAACCAAACCAGGTCCAAACCAGTCTAAACCAGGTCTAAACCAGGTCCAAACCAGGTCCAAACCAGGTCCAAACCAGGTCCAAACCAGGTCCAAAACCAGGTCCAAACCAGGTCCAAACCAGGTCCAAACCAGGTCCAAACCAGGTCCAAACCAGGTCAAACCAAAACCAGGTCTAAACCAGGTCCAAACCAGGTCCAAACCAGGTCCAAACCAGGTCCAAACCAGGTCCAAACCAGGTCCAAACCAGGTCCAAACCAGGTCCAAACCAGGTCCAACCAGGTCCAACCAGGTCCAAACCAGGTCCAAACCAGGTCCTAAACCAGGTCCCAAACCAGGTCCAAACCAGGTCCAAACCAGGTCCAAACCAGGTCAAACCAGGTCTAAACCAGGTCTAAACCAGGTCCAAACCAGGTCAGGTAAACCAGGTCCAAACCAGGTCCAAACCAGGTCCAAACCAGGTCCAAACCAGGTCCAAACCAGGTCAAACCAGGTCTAAACCAGGTAAACCTAAACCAGGTCCAAACCAGGTCCAAAACCAGGTCCAAACCAGGTCAAACCAGGTCCAAACCAGGTCCAAAACCAAACTAAACCAGGTCTAAACCAGGTCCAAACCAGGTCCAAACCAGGTCAAAACCAGGTCTAAACCAGGTCCAAACCAGGTCCAAAACCAAAACCAGGTCTAAACCAGTCCAAACCAGGTCTAAACCAGGTCTAAACCAGGTCCAAACCAGGTCCCAAAACCAGGTCCAAACCAGGTCCAAAACCAGGTCAACCAAAACCAGGTCTAAACCAGGTCCAAACCAGGTCCAAACCAGGTCTAAACCAGTCCAAACCAGGTCCAAACCAGGTCCAAAACCAGTCCAAACCAGGTCCAAACCAGGTCCAAACCAGGTCTAAACCAGGTCCAAACCAGGTCCAAACCAGGTCCAAACCAGGTCCAAACCAGGTCAAACCAGGTCCAAACCAGGTCTAAACCAGGTCCAAACCAGGTCCAAACCAGGTCAAACCAGGTCTAAACCAGGTCTAAACCAGGTCCAAACCAGGTCTAAACCAGGTCCAAACCAGGTCCAAACCAGTCCAAACCAGGTCCAAACCAGGTCCAAACCAGGTCCAAACCAGGTCCAAACCAGGTCCCAAACCAGTCTAAACCAGGTCTAAACCAAGTCCAAACCAGTCTAAACCAGGTCTAAACCAGGTCCAAACCAGGTCCAAACCAGGTCCAAACCAGGTCCAAACCAGTCAAACCAGTCCAAACCAGGTCCAACCAGGTCCAAACCAGGTCTAAACCAGGTCTAAACCAGGTCTAAACCAGGTCCAAACCAGGTCTAAACCAGGTCCAAAACCAGGTCAAACCAGGTCTAAACCAGGTCTAAACCAGGTCCCAACCAGTCCCAACCAGGTCCCAACCAGGTCTAAACCAGTCTAAACCACCAGTCTAAACCAGGTCTAAACCAGGTCTAAACCAGGTCCAAACCAGGTCTAAACCAGGTCTAAACCAGGTCTAAACCAGGTCCAAAGCCAGGTCCAAACCAGGTGTAAACCAGCTCTAAACCAGGTCTAAACCAGGAACCAGGGAACCAGGACTGAACCAGGTCAAAACCAGGTCCAAACCAGGTCCAAACCAGGTCCTAAACCAGGTCTCCAAACCAGGTCCAAACCAGGTCCAAACCAGGTCCAAACCAGGTCCAAACCCTAAACCAGGTCTAAACCAGGTCCAAACCAGGTCCAAACCCAAACCAGGTCCAAACCAGGTCCAAACCAGGTCCAAACCAGGTAACCAGGTCCAAACCAGGTCCAAACCAGGTCTAAACCAGGTCCAAACCAGGTCCAAAACCAGGTCCAAACCAGGTCCAAACCAGGTCAAACCAGGTCTAAACCAGGTCTAAAACCAGGTCCAAACCAGGTCCAAACCAGGTCCTACCAGGTCCAAACCAGGTCCAAACCAGGTCCAAACCAGGTCCAAACCAGGTCCAAACCAGGTCCAAACCAGGTCCAAACCAGGTCTAAACCAGGTCTAAACCAGGTCCAAACCAGGTCCAAACCAGGTCCAAACCAGGTCTAAACCAGGTCCAAACCAGGTCCAAACCAGGTCCAAACCAGGTCCAAGCCAGGTCTAAACCAGGACTAAACCAGGTCTAAGCCAGGTCTAAACCAGGTCTAAGCCAGGTCCAAACCAGGTCCAAACCAGTCCAAACCAGTCCAAACCAGGTCTCCAAACCAGGTCCAAACCAGGTCCAAAACCAAAAGGTCTAAACCAGGTCCAAACCAGGTCCTAAACCAGGTCAAACCAGGTCCAAACCAGGTCTAAACCAGGTCTAAACCAAAACCAGGCAGGTCTAAACCAGGTCCAAACCAGGTCTAAACCAGGTCCAAACCAGGTCCAAACCAGGTCTAAACCAGGTCCAAACCAGGTCCAAACCAGGTCCAAAACCAGGTCCAAAACCAGGTCTAAACCAGGTCTAAACCAGGTCCAAACCAGGTCCAAACCAGGTCCAAACCAGGTCCAAACCAGGTCCAAACCAGGTAAACCCAAACCAGGTCCAAACCAGGTCCAACCAGGTCCAAACCAGGTCCAAACCAGGTCTAAACCAGGTCCAAACCAGGTCAGGTCCAAACCAGGTCCAAACCAGGTCCAAACCAGGTAAACCTAAACCAGGTCCAAACCAGGTCCAAACCAGGTCCAAACCAGGTCTAAACCAGGTCCAAACCAGGTCCAAACCAGGTCCAAAACCAGGTCCCCAAACCAGG
The DNA here is from genome assembly GCA_015082035.1 of Chaenogobius annularis. Classification (NCBI taxonomy): domain Eukaryota; kingdom Metazoa; phylum Chordata; class Actinopteri; order Gobiiformes; family Gobiidae; genus Chaenogobius; species Chaenogobius annularis. The sequence goes on along the minus strand of BJKM01001223.1, from coordinate 220 downwards.
TCCAAACCAGGTCCAAACCAGGTCCAAACCAGGTCCAAACCAGGTCTAAAGGTCCAAACCAGGTCCAAAACCAGGTCCAAACCAGGTCCAAACCAGGTCCAAACCAGGTCCAAACCAGGTCCAAACCAGGTCTAAACCAGGTCCAAACCAGTGTCCAAACCAGGTCCAACCAGGTCCAAACCAGTCTAAACCAGGTCCAAAACCAGGTCTAAACCAGGTC